>MASP02000511.1:0-135959 GCA_001693025.2 Colletotrichum lindemuthianum
GGGTTCAGCGGCAAAAGGAGGGCATCGAAAAACATGGTTTTTGGTAGTTGGCTATTCAGGCTCTGTTTGTATTTAGACGACGTCGCCATAGCATAAAGGAAAGTTGCCAGTGTCGGTTTAACCATTCGGTTCAACCGTCATGGGCCACTGGGCCACCTCGTNNGCCACCTCGTGGCCCACCACGCCATGGCCACGTCGGGTAAATAGTCGGCCCGTATGGCCGTACGGGCTACGTGGCCATACGGCCATATAGCCCCTTCTACGTATGTGGCCTCCGGCCACGTAACCTAGGAATAACAACAACGAATACCAGAACAGTTTGCACCCGCACTACGAAGACTATGTGCGGCGTACGTTATTTACCCCTGACAGGTAAACTAACAATATTATATTTAATTAGTTAGCTATATTATCTTTATGATAAAAATACTTTAAATTAATATTTTTATACTCTTACTAGTCTACTTACTAATTAAAATATATACCTAAGGTTAAATATTTACAGTCAGGAGAGACTAATAACTTACTCTCTATTATAACTTTTAGTAAATTTATTACTCCCTAAAATATAATTTTAACTTTTCTATTTCCCTAATAACTATTATAGCTTACCTTAAGTTAATTTAAACTAAAATTCCTTATAGTTATAGTAGCTAGTATATTTACTCCATATTAATCTTTTTAATAATAAATAACTAATACTTTCTTCTATATTAATTTTACGTTTTTTTATCCTTATATTTAGAGGATTTTAATTTTATTATAAAAATATAATATAGAAGAGCGATAGATTATAAAATACTTAGCTTTCAGCCTTTTTTTTATTCTATGTTTTATAGGTTTATAAAAATTCTTAATTTTATAACCTTAAAAGTTATTTTTAACTATATATATTAAATTTTAATCCTACTAAAACTCTTACTATATAAATTATTATTATAAGTTTATTTTCTACTATAAAGTTAAATATTATAACCAGAAGTATAATTATCTATAATAATAGATAATTATATTACTATTAAAATTAGTTATAAGTTAGTATTAATATAAATATTATTACTAGATATATTATATAGCTAAAACTAAATATAAAGTGAAAAACTTAAATATCAGTATTAATATAAAGTAAAAATAAGTAAATATATTTATAATCTATAGGTAATTAAATATAATATTACTAAAGAAAGTTACTTTAACTATTATAGAAACTATATAATAGATTTCTGAAATTTTCTATTAAGGTAAAAATAACTATAAAGTATTTAATACTAACTTAGAAATTATAAATAATAGTTTAAACTTTTAAGATAATAAGAGATATTTTAATAACTTAAATATATTTCTATACTTTCTTATTTATAGTTCAGACTACCCACTCTTATATTATTACTATATATATCTATTGCTTATATATAGAAGCTGGATACTAAATACTATAATGAAAGAAAGAATTAAATAGTAAGTAATTTTAAATTTAAACTTCTTAAAGAAACTTTAAGGTTGTAGATAATAATACTTATATAGCTAACTTTCTAACTAAAATAAATATAATATTATATAGTAAGTTTACTATATAGAAAAATCTTACTAATATTCTTTCTAAAGTTTATTCATTCTCAATTTAGATACTTTAGTTTATATTTTTTTAAGATATTAAATATTCTATAACCTTTTAAGAAGCTTCCTCTGGAGATTATATTTAGGATAATATTAAGTTATTATCTATCAAAACTTATAGGGGTACTAAGATCTATATTATAATTTTGAAAGATAAGAAGGTTAAGTTATATTTTTGTAATATTACTTTTAATAGTCTTTTAGCTACAAACGTTATTTTATTTAATCATTATAAAAGTAAGGTTATTAGTGAAATATTAGCCTAAATTATCTCTCTTAATTATAAAAAAGTAATTACTTAGAAATTACAGCTATTAATATTTAATATAGTTAATAAATTCTTAAATATTATATCTTTTATAAATAATTAAATACTTTAATAACATAGTTAATATAGTATAAGCTTTCTTCTAAATATTATTATTACTAGAGATAAGTTATAGAGATTATTTAAAGACTTCTAAAAAAAGATAGCTTTAATATTAATAGCTAGAATATTTAGGAAGACAGTTTCTTAATTACCTTATCTTAGTTATATATAATATTAATATTTCTAATAGTTACTTAAAGTTTAATAAATATTAATTTACCTAGAGAATATATAGAACTTATAATATAAATAAGGTAAAATAGATTCTTTATTATATAAAGCGTAAAGGTATCTTATATACTACTTCTGGGGAATATATTATATTTTACTTTTACTCTTATTACTTAAGCTCTAATACTTATATCTCTTTTTTAATATTTATAAAGAAATCTACTAATTACTTATAGAACTTTTATTTTATAAATTATACTGAAGCTATTATAACTATCGTATTCAATAACTTTATCTTACTTCTTAAATATTAATATAATATTAATATAAAGATTTTTAAATATAATAATAAGGTTCCTACATATAAGAAACTGAAAGCTATTCTAATTACTAAAGGTAATTTCCTCCAGCTATCTATATTATATATATAGAATTAAAATAAAGATATAAAGTATACTGAAGTTATTATTAAAGCTTATATAAAAGCTATAAGGTAAGAACGTAAGTTATTTTATAATCTTTAATCTGAAACCTTATAAATAGCGGTATTTCTTTATAATTATATACTAATAAGCTTTTTAGATTAGTAAATACTATACTGAAAACTTTACAAGGTTACTTAAAAAGATAATACTGTAAAGTAAGATTTAACTTACCTTTATATATAAACCTATAAATATTTTATTCTTATTATAAATATAAACTTTGAGTATATCTATCCAGTTTACCTTAAGGAATATATTTTTATTAACTTTTCAGTTAACTATATTTTAACTAACTAACTTTAGGTATATAATCTTTTATTAAATAAGATGATTATAATTTATAATATCTCTTTTTAGAGAATAATATTTTGATACAAATTTAACCTTTTAATAATATATTTTTAAGAAGTCTAATTCTAATAAAATTTGTTATATATTATAAACGTAATTAGAAATAAGAAAGCTATAGGAGAGGCTAATAACTTACCTTCTATTGCAACTATTAGTGGATATATTGCCTCCTGAAGTATAATTTTAGCCCTTCCACCCCCTGCTAACTACTGCAGCTAACCCTAAGTTAATTTAAGCTTAAACTCCTTGCAGCTATAGCAGCTAATATATCCACCCTATATTAACATTTTTAATAATAAATAACTAATAACTTCGTCCATATTAACCTTATATTCTTATATTGTTACGCTATATATAATTCAAATATCTTAAGAGATTTAATTACTACTAACTATAGCTACTTTATTTAAATACTAATCATAATCTTAATATCCGCAACCTTAATATTCTTACCCCCCAGATAAAGCTTTATATACCCAATATAAAAGTTCTCCGCTATAAATATAAAAGTTCTCCGCCACTAATATAAGCTAACTTATATATTTTATATAAGTATAGTGGAACTTAGCCTACTTTTATTAGCAAATAATCTTAATATATTAATTAAATGCAGCTAGTATATAAATAATATTTATATAGATATTCATACTTCTTATATAGCTAGATAGCTGTTAAAACCTCTATAATTATATTATTATAACATTATATAGTATCTAGTAACTAATATTACTATAGTATATTAATATTAGGATATTATCTAATTAATAACTAGTTTCTGAAATAGTAAGCTTAATATAGCAGATTATAGAATAGCTATATAATTGTCTTTTAAATATTTATAGGCTGCCTGTTAATTACAGTATTCAGAATAATTTTAGTAAAACCTAGTTTAATAAACTAATAGCTTTAATTATAGTAATTACAGCTGGATATCTCTTTATCTATTTTATACTTTTTTAGTTATAGGTAGCTATATAGATTTCAAGGGAATTTTAATTTTATTATAGAAATATAGAAAAGTAATAAATTATAGAATATTTAGCTTTTACAGACTTTTTATTTTAGTTTATTTCTAAGAGGTTTATAAAGATTCTTAATTCTATAAATTTAATAATTACCTTTGGCTATATATATTAAGTTCTAGCTTTACTAAAGCTTTTACTATATAGATTATTACTATAAAGTTTTCCTCTGCTATAAGATTAAATATTATACCTAGTGGCAGAGTATTAAGAATAAATACAAAATACAATACAAATACAAAATACAAATACAAAATACAAATACAAATACAAATACATTACATATATTTGTAATATATTTGTATTCTTCAAAAATATATGTATTTGTAATACAAATACAAATACATGTATTTGTATTTGTATTTCTTGTAATTAAATACAAATTACATTTACATTTTAAAATTAATTAATATAAGACTTTTTTATTAAGTATAAATATTATGTAAACAGTTTGAATTTTTTAATTAAACTTTAATATTATACTATTAATAGTAGTAAAATACTATAAATTACTAAATTATTTTGAGAGATATTTAATATGCTACTTTTATTTTAATATAAATATCTATATATATATACTATTAGATATATCCTTTAGTATTCTACTTAATATATTGAAAACAACTTAGTAGTAATAGAATATCTATATTTAAAGAAATTAATCTATTACTACTATAGTAGATATAGATTTAAAATCTCTATATAAAGTAAACCTATTTTTTCTTATTATTATCTAACTTTAAGAATGTATATTATATTATAGAAATTAGCTATTAGTATAAGCCATGTATTTTCAAGATACTAGAACTTAGTTATATAAAACTGAAGTTTAAGTTTTACGTAATATAAAAGATTTATAATTTGTATTTAGATACAGAAAATACAAATACAAATATATGTAATGTATTTGTAATGTAATATTTTTTTAAAGAATATAAATATAAATATATATATTTGTATTTTATATAATAGTAGAGAAAATACAAATACATATATTTGTATTTGTTGTATTTATATTTTTGAAATACTCTGGTCGAAAGCAATTAGTACTATTAAAAAGCTAGTTTAATTATAATAATAAATTTAATAATAATTCTGAATTTTTCATTCCTAAGCTATATACA
Source organism: Colletotrichum lindemuthianum (assembly GCA_001693025.2). Lineage (NCBI taxonomy): Eukaryota > Fungi > Ascomycota > Sordariomycetes > Glomerellales > Glomerellaceae > Colletotrichum > Colletotrichum lindemuthianum. The sequence goes on from MASP02000511.1 coordinate 5,141, forward strand.
AATTTATTTAATTATAGGGAGCTTTCTGAAGATAAACTAAACTTTACTGTTAAGAGGATAATAGTAGTAATACTGATATAGAGGAAAGTAAAGTTACAATAGATATAGGTAGTGATTAGTATATTTACTAGAAATTCTTTATATATCTTTAGCTATTAGATTTATTTTAAATAGTCTTAGTATTGAATAGTATTAGTTTAAAGTTAGATTTGTAATCTTTAATGTGAAATAAAATACTTTGAAATTTGATTACTTGTTTAATATCTATATCATTAAGTTAAATATATCAGTTTTAGAATCATTGGATTTTACTTAATTAGTATTATTAATAATATAACTTATATCTATAACCTTCAATTAGTGTATTTAAATACAATAAATACAAATACAAATATATATATTGTTTTTGTAATGTATTAATTTTTGAATAAATACAAATACAAATACATGTATTTGTATTTATTGTAATCGTGGAGCAAATACAAATACATGTATTTGTATTTGTTGTATTTGTATTTTTGAAATACTCTACCTAGTGGTATAAGTATTTACAATAATAGGTAATTTTATTACTATTTAAACTAGTTATAAGCTAATACTACCATAAATGCTATTGCCGGATATATAATATAGTTAGAATTATATATAGGGTGAAAAGCTTAAATACTACCACTGGTATAAAGTAAAAGTAACTAAATAATAAAGCTATATAAAGTTAACTTAAATACTTACTTAAATCTAAATAGAAAGTCTAATAGGGTAATTTATATTAAAAATATAGTGGGTAACTATAAAAGCTTAAGGATTTATATTTATATTATAGTTAACTTGAAGTTATCTAAGGTCCTATTTAAAACTATAAAGTTTATATTATTAATTTCTTCAAAGTTACCAATTATATTTGTTGATAATTCTGTTTATATAAATAAGACTGTGGGGGGGTAAAAAGCCTAAAGACCTCCAGATAGAAGTAAGTATAAGGAATAAATAAGATATTATACTAAAGTAGCTAGAAGATATTTACTTAAAGTTACCCTTTTGGCTGATGCTGCTTTAGTTATTTCGAGATATTTCTAGATACTTTAACGTATAGCTATAAAATTATATAAATTATTGACTAGAGAGAATTCCTAATATTTTAATTTTAAGAGGATTCTAAAAGATTCTTATAAGTTTAAAGAATATACTTCAGCTGTGAGGTAAATTAAATATTAAAGACTATTTAAGATATAGAAAAATAAAAGCTTTTACTTCAGACGTTTTATAGTAAATACTATTACTATTATCTATATTTTATATAATAGTATTTACTTACTTATATACTAAGGTTATAGTATCAGCTAAAAAGGCTTATTTTAGAAGTTATATTGAATTATACTTTTGAAGTAAGATTAGAAGGATTTTTGTAGGGAATTTGAAAGTTTTTAGTTACTATTGAATTTATATTTATAAATTTAATAAGTATAAATACCTCCTTAAAATTAAGATTTAGTTTATTACTTATAGAAACTAATAGCTATAAAATATCTATAAAGTTTATATAGCTACTTTAGTAGATATATACTTTTAAGTTTTTGTAGTAATTACTTACTACTTTGATTTTAAGCTATTTTGGTATAATATAATTAATATATTTATTTAAATAATACTTAATAAGGTTGTTTATATAGATATTCTATGTAGTTACTAAAAAGGTTAGAAAGATCTACTATTGAAATAAAGTATTTCATAGCTTTTAAAGATCTTCTCTTCTCTAACAATATTATCTAGAAGTAAACTTAATTATTCTAACTTTAAGCTAGTGAAATAGGCTCCAGCCGCTTAGGCTGAAACAATAACAACCAAACAAAAGAACCCTCTAAAAGAGTAGCTGTATCGGCCATATAGCCGTGGCTGTATGGCTATACCAAAAAGGGGTCAAAATCGAAGGTAAATAGCTTAAGTTACTACTGTAAAACTAGCTAGTTACGCTATAGCTAAATACGTAGCTACGGAGGGCTGTAGCTTTACGTACATATTAGAAATAATGCGTTCAAGCGGCAGGTGTTTGTATTATTTAGGCCTCAGTCACTCATAGCGTCTCTACAGACCTTACCTCACTTAAACCAGTTAAAATAGAGCCTTATATAGTACGTATAGCTATATTTAGTTATATATAATATACACCAGATTTTACCTTCTAATTATATATAATAATTAAGAGTTTCAGGATACTAAAAAGCTACCAGACTAAAAGGTATATATTATAATATTTTTACTTATCTTAAAGCCAAAGTATCTACTACAAATACCTCTATTTTAATAGTTAAGGAAGCGAACTAGTAGATTATTTAATATAACTTCTTTAAAGTGGAGGCTAAATCTTACAATCTATAGAATTACCTTAACCTTAAAGTAAATACTTAAAAACGCCTCCTTTTAGTAGCTTCTGAAAGCCTCTTATATATAATTTTCCTAAGTTAAAAAATACTAAAATACCTAAAACTAATACTTCTCAAACCTTAATTACTTCTAATACTTTTAATAAGTTTACCTTTATGTGACGTACCTTCCGTATTTGCCAGCTATCGTATTAACTAACCGCGCTTGCCGCCTGAGGTTTCCTCCGTTTAAACAGTTCCTCAGCTCCAGCTTATCTACAGGGTTTATGAGGCAAGAGCCGACTGTCGGGTGCAACTACCTAAATGGGACCCCGAGAGGTAATATGATTTAAATAGTTAGAGGCCTTCAATATAACTAATTGCTGCTAAGTTTACCTTTATAAAATTAAATTACCCTAAGGAGATTTTATTTCTATTTAAGGTTTCTAACTATATTTATATTTAGAATATTATAAACTTTATAGAGAAAAACCTAAAAGCTTATATAGCTTTCCATAATCTCTATAATATAAGATTTTTAAAATATAATTATAAATAGTAAAACTAAATCTATATATTATTATAAGTTCTTAATTATATTAGTAATATACTTAGATACTAATATTATAGTTTCAAAAAGATCTTACTATATAGTTAATAAATTTCAATAATTATTTTAATATTATAGATAATCTCTATTTTTAGTAAGTAGCTACTATATATTATAATATATTTTAGTTTCCTAAACTTAAATATCTTATTATAAGGGAAATAACTAAAATATAATTTCAGAAGTAGTAAGATACTATATATAAAACTTAAATAGTTAACTATACTTTCTTTATTATTAAAATACTTTAGATTAAAAATTTTATATTCTTACTAGCATATTTACTAATTAAATTATATATTTACAATTATATATCTATAATATATAGCTAAATAAATATAATATTACTAAATAAAGTTATTTCAGCTTCTATAGAGTCTATATAGTAACTTTCTAAAACGTTCTATTAAGATATAATTGACTATAAAGTATTTAATATTACTTTAAAGATTATAAATAGTAACTTAAACTCTAAAGATAGTAAAATAGTTTTAATAATTGAGATAAACCTCTATATCTTCTTAAATATAGTAAAAACTACCTACTTTTATATTAATATTATATATACTTATTACTTTTATATAATAGTTAGATATTAAATACTATAATTAAGAAGAAAACTAGATAATAAATAATCTTAAATTCAGACGTTTTAGAGAAAGTTTAACATTTTAAATAATAGTAACTACATAGTTAGTATTTTAGCTAAAGTAAGTATAATATTATATAGTAAACTTACTAGATTAAGGTATCTTAGTAGTATTCTCTCTGAAATATATTTATTCTTAATTTAGATATCTTAATTTATATTCTTTAAGATATTAAGTATTTTATAATTCTTTAAGAAGCTTCCTCTAGAAATTATATTTAGTATAATAACAAGCTAGTATTTATTTAAAGCTATAGAGATACTAAGATTTATATTATAGTTTTAGAAAGTAAGAAGGTTAAGCTATATCTTTATAATATTACTTTCTATATTCCTATAACTATAAATATTTTTTTCTTTTAGTAATTATAAAAGTAAAATTACTAATAGAATATTAAGCTAAATTACCTCTCTTAATTATAAAAAAGTAGCTATCTAGAGATTATAGCTATTAATATTTAATATAGCTAATAAGTTCTTAAATACTATATATTTTATAAACAATTCAATATTCTAATGGTATAATTAGTATAATATAAACCTTCTTCTGAATACTATTACCACTAGAGATATACTATAGAAATTATTTAAAACTTTCTAGAAAGTAATAAATAACTTTAATATTAGTAGCTAGAATATTCTAAAAGAAAATCTTTTAATTACCTTATTTCAGCTATATATAATACTTATATTACTAATAGTTACTTAAAGTATAATAAATATTAGTTTATTTGGGGAATATATAAAACTTATAGTATTAGTAAGGTAAAATAGATTATTTACTATATAAAGTATAAAAGTATCTTATATACTACTTCTAGAGAGTATATGATATTTAACTTTTACGTTTATTACTAAGGCTAGAATAATTATATCTTTTCTTTAATATTAATAAAGAAAATTACTAACTACTTATAGAATATTTATTTTATAGATTATACTGAAGCTATAATAACTATAGTATTCAATAACTTCATTTTACTTCTTAAGTATCAGTATAATATTAATATTAAGATCTTTAAATCTAACAATAAGGTTTCTAAATATAAGAGGCTAAAAGTTATTATAACTACTTAAGATATTTACCTTAAGTTATTTATACTATATATATAAAGCTAAAATAGTAGCGTAAAGTATATTAAAGTTATTATTAAAGTTTACGTAAAAGCTATAAGGTAAGGAAGTAAACTATATTATAGTTTTTAGTATATAATCTTATAAATAGCGGTATTTCTTTATAACTATATACTAATAAGCTTTTTAGATTAGTAAATATTATACTAGAAACTTTATAAAATGTCAGGCTGGGTTTATATTAAATAATGGGATTTCTGAATAGGTAGGTGTTATATTATATAACTATTCAAACTTATTTTTTCCCTCACTTAGCTGCTACTCCGCACTAGTATTTAAGTTTCGCTACCTAGAATAACTATTATTCTGGATATTAATATTCTCTTATAGGGGATCTAATAGGCTCTTAGTACCCCCCCTCTCTACTGTAGCTTAATATAATCCTCCTTCTGAAAGGTTCTATTTTTAGGATCTAACTACTAAAGTTTAGTATAGGGAAGTAATATTCTATTCTCCCTCTAGTATTTCTTATTAGTTAGGACCTGGGAGTCTATTCCAGGCTCTATATCTTAGCCTCTTAATATTAAATTCTAATTAATATTAACTTCCTAAAATATATTCTAACTATAGCTATATTTTAGTTAATTTAATACCCCCCCTGGGGTAATTTATCTTTCTTAGCTATAGGAGTATTAAAAAAACTTCTTCCTTACTTCTAGCTATAGGAATTTTATATCTATTATATTTATAATCTCTCCTCTCTTTAGAGATATCCTCCTAAATATCTTTTAGTAATTATTAGTAAGTTTTCTATTCTTTCCTATTTTATAGAATATTATTTTCAGTATCTAGATTTAAATATTATTTACTTTATAATTTTCTTAGCTTTAAAGAACTATATTATCCTTTATATTACTTCTATTATTCTCCCCTAGTAATTTCTAGGTAATCCTTTCATTATTAAATTATATATTCTTTATTTTAGTAAAACTCTTAACTACTTATAGTTAAGTGAAAACTATTTTTATTATTTAATTTCTTAACTTTATAAATATAATTACTATTCTTTTTTATTAATAACCTTACTTTTAGGATGCTAATAATAATAATAATAATATAATATCTACCCCTACTGCTGCTAATACTCCGCCTCTACCTCCTCCTCCTACTCTAAAGAAGGAAGTAACTAAGTTTTCTTATGCTGCTTGTAAGTAGCTACCTACTAATAGCTTTAATAACGATAATAACTCTAATCTTATATATCCTATTCCTTATTATTATTATCTCTATTTTTTAGCTGGCTGGAATCTCCAGGGTTCTACCTTAATATCTTACCTCTACCGTGAGACTACTAGTAGGTTTTTATAGTTTCTCTATTTTTATTATTTTAACTATTTTAGATACTAGTAATAAGTATTTTTATTATATTACTATATATAGTAAGGAGTATATTCTAGTATACTTCTATCCCCCCTCTTATAAGTTACTTTTGTAGCTGAAAATTTCTTTCTAATATTTCCTAAGTTACTTATATTAATACTTTCTCCACTCTAGTCCTCTACTATCCTTTTGATAATTTTTTATTAGAGTCTAACTTCCTCACTACTATCTATAAAACTGAAGTAATTTTTTATATTTCTAACTCTTAATACTCTCCTGCTGACTAATTCTATAGGAGAAGCTTACTAAGATATAGATTATAACTAAGAAGGCTCTCTAAGCTAAAGCTTCCTATACTAATAAGTCTAATACTAAATATAAAGCTAAGAATAAGGAAGCTAAGTAACTAACCTATAAATACTAAATAGTGGCTGCTGAAGTTATAGCTTCTACTACTTTATAGTAAAACTACCTCTTAGAGTAAAGCCTCCAGACTACTATTACTTTTTACCTAGTATAGGAGATATAGACTTACGCTATTAAGATCCAGACTGCTACTCTCATAAGCCTCTAGATTACTTTTCTGGAGTAATTTTTAACCTATTTTTATATTATTAGTATCTTTTTCCTCCCCCAGTATCCCTCTAGTGACTCCCTCTCTCTTAATATTCTTATTATAATATATTAGTAACTTTAATTTCTATTTACCCTCCCCTAAGAACTCTAATAAGAGGAGTGATAATAATAGTAATAATACTAGTAGAAGTAATAATAATAATAAAGCTATTTAATTTAGTTTCTCCTTACTTCCCTCTTAATATCTCTTATTTATATTTTTTTTAGAATTTAGTTACTATCTTTAAGCTTATTTTAGTTTTCTCTAGCTTTTAAACTTAATATAAACTTACCAGCTTTATCTTACTAATAATTTAATTCTGCTGCCTCTCCTATAATCCACTAGTAATACTCTAGATACTTACTTTATACTTAGATCTTAATTCCTTTAAGATATAATATTAAGGTTCCTATAAGTTTTCTTCTGCTTTATATCTTTTCTACTTAACTAAATACTATTAATTCCTTTAAGGTCCTTTATAATCTATAATATAGTTAACCTTATATATATTATCTTCTAGATCTTTAATAGGAACTACTTAAAACTCTAGTAATTCTCCTCTATACTTTTCTAACTAGAATAAGGAGAAGATATTATAAATTTAATATCTTTTTTTAAAGTTAAATTTAAATATTTATTCCCTATTAATTATCTATATTACTCTAAATAGCTCTAGATATTTATTAGATAGCTTCTTAGTTAGTTACTTTTACTTAATATCTTTAGTAAATAGTAATATACAATTACTAACTTTAAGGTCTAACTACTTTTTTCTCTTATTATACTATTTTATATATTCCTTATTTACCTCCTTTAGTAGGATTCTAAACTATTTATAATATAACTAAAAATATCTTACTCTCTCCTCTATTATTAAAATAACTTTAAGTTTAATCCCCTCTAGAATATTATTATAAAATCTTATTAGTAAATAACCTATTAAAGTATCCACTAGTATTACCCTAATAATATTATAAATAGAAATATTATAGATAAACTTAGTTATAAGTAATTACTTTACTTAGTTATCCTGGTTAAAATTAACTACTACTCTTAAGAAATATTCTATATTCTAATTTTAACATTCTATTTAACTATCTATTTAGAAGTAATATATTATATTTAGTTTCTACTTAATAGCTAGCAGGTAGGTAATAAGTATCTAAAATCTACTTATAAATAGTAATTCTTAATTTAATATAATAATTTAAGAGATTCTATACTTTAGGAGAATATTATTTACTAGTAAGGTTACTAGTTTATCTACTATTAAAGATTCTCTAGTTAGTAAGTAGAAAGTATATTTAGTAAATTAGTTAATAACCACTAGAATACTATTATAGTTTTTCCCTAAGAACCCTATTAATTTAAGTAATTTAGTGATAAAATTTATATTAATATATTATTATAAGCTATTAAATATTAGTAGAGATATTAATTTGCTATATAGAAAGTAATACTTAAGTTTTAATCTTTAGTATACTATATACTAGAATATATATTCTATAATATCTTTTCTTATTAACTTCTATTAGTATATCTAACTTAACTTCTTAAGTATCTTAGTAACTTCTAAATATCCTTCTAGAAGTTTATTATAAAAAACTATTAGTAAATTAACCTGAAGCTAGTAACTATTTAGAATAATTAGCTTACTTTAGAATCTCACTCCTTCCTTATTATTAAGAGACTATTTATTATCCCTTAGTTATAATTTCTCTTCTTTCCTTATAGTAGCTTCTTTTTATATCTCTCTAATTTCCTTTTTTAATATTTCTTTTAGTCTCTCTAGAATAAGATTCTTAGGATTTATTTAAGATCTTTAGCTTTAGAGGGATATTACTACTATCCAGTCTGGAAACTAACTTAGAAAGTCTTTAAGAAAGATTATTTTAGTATTTTAAGTCTCTCTCTCTATTAGTTAGTAGTTAGATTATCTAGAGAGATTATTAGTTAGGTTTTACTTTCCTAGCTAGTAGTTAATAATATAATTAAATAATAATATATTTTATAGGAGTCTTACTTATTTATTATTCAGCTGGAACTTTATAGTTAGATATTAATAATCTAAGTGGTTAGTAATAAAGATAATTTTATATTAAGAGTATAAGAGGTAATATTTCTATGTGAGTACTGTTTTATAGATAGTTAGTAGTTTTATCTTTAGTTTTCTATATTTTAACTTTATTTTTCTTAATTTCTATAAAAAATATATTAATAGTTACTATTTACCCTCCTCTAGCTAGGTTACTATTATTCCTATAGTAAAATCTGAAGTATCTGTTTCTATTTAGATTAGTAAAACTAAGTTAAAATAATATAGAATAGAAGTTTTAGTAAACTTTTCTCTTAGATTCTTAAAAATCTTTATTACCCTAGAGGTTATTATATTTTCCCCTTTTATTTATTTAGTTACTTAATTAGTAAATTTAGTACTTACTATAAAGTAGTTTTAAATAAATCTCCTATAGAATTCTATAAATCCTAAGAAAACTTAGATCTCTCTGATACTAATAGGTACTAACTATTCCTTAATAGTTACTATTTTCTCTTTCTTTATAGTAATATTATTAGGAGAGACTATAAAACCTAGAAATTTAATAGTTTATATATGAAACTTACATTTCTCCAGATTAGCATAAAGTCCTATAGTAGATAATTAGTTAAGTATTTTTTTCACTATTTTTATATACTCCTCCTTTATTTTTGTGAAAATTAGGATATTATCTAGGTAAATAATATAGATAATATCTATAAGACTTACTAGAATATTATTAATATATATCTGGAAGGTTACTAGGGTGTTAATAAGTCTGAATAGTATAACTTAATACTTAAAATACTTATAATATATCCTAAATACTATCTTCTACTTATTTTCCTCCTATATATATACTTAGTAGTATATATCTTTCAGATCTAACTTAATAAACTATAAAGCTTCTTCTAGTTAATTTAAAATCTTACTAATAAGAGGTAGAAATATTTAGTTCTTAATAGTAATATTATTAAACTCTCTATAGTTTATATATAGCTTTAGCTTACCTCCTTTCTTTAGGATAAATAGAATTAATATTCCCACTAGGCTCTAAAATATCTTAATTTATCCTTTTTCCAGTATTAATACTAAATATTATTATAATTCCTCTAGTTTTTTCTCTATAAGAGGATAAATAGGGCCCTATAAAGGCTCCTTATCCTCCTCTAGCTCTATTATATATATATAAATATCCTCTTCTACTAGTATACTTACCTTCTTTATATTAAAAATATAAACTTACTCTTAGTATTCTAGTGGTAACTAGATATTTCTATCTTTCTCCTTATTTATATCTTTTCTAGGTTACTACTATATAGTTTACTGCTTCCCCTCTATTAATATTAATAAAGCTAAAATTACTAATATACACTTAGATTACCTCTTAGCTTTATTAATTACCTTAGCTTTATATATTAATTTAATATTACTAATAGTTAAGAGATAGATTTAGTCTAGAGTCTTCTACTCTAGGTTTAGCTTTATCTCTCTACTTCAGAAGATCTTTAGGATAATATTATATTTACTAGTTTTACTTACTTAGAATGTGTGAGACTTTATCCTTATTATATTAAGATTATCTATAATCTTTATAACTATAGTATATATTCTATATTTAGATACTACTTCCTCCTAGAGACTTAATATCTCTAGCTTTCTACTAACCTCTATAAGTTTAGTATTATATAATATATTCTAACTTAGGATATTCTTATTAGTCTCCAGATTAATAAATACTTTCCCCTTCTTCTAACTCTTCTCTATATAGACTAATATCTCAATTTTGAAGTATTAGTAGAGCTCCAGATCTTATAGAATTTAAATACTATTAACCCCAGTTACTACTAAGTAATAGGATCTTTCTATATACCTAGGTTCCTTATATATATAGTATATATCTTCTTTATATTAGTAAGATATATAATCTATCTTACTATAGTTATAATACTTCAGAAGCCTTCTGGAGGCTATAGTTCTAGCCTGCAGGATATCCTCTTATTTAATCTTAAGTAATATAGCTATAGTAGTAAACTGCTCTCTAGACTAATTCTTACTACTTATCTCTCTAGTAGGGATTACTATTAGTATTACTAATAGTCTGCAGCTTCTCCACTCTAGTATTCTATAAGTAGGATCCACTAGAATTAATTTACTTATAGATTATTTAACAGTCTCTGCCTATTTAGTAGTATAGTTTAATTCCTAGTAAGTTACTAGGAGGCTTCTAGTTATAATTACTTTTTTTAACTTTAGTAGTAAGTAGTTAATAATATTAATAATATAGAGTTTCTCTAGCTGAATATCTAGATATTCAGCCTTAATAACTTTATAGGCGTTAATAAACTACTAGTAGGTTCAGCTAACTTTCTACTATATAGTATCTAACTAAATAGATATAGTAATAATCTTAATATTAATATTATCTATATTTAACTTAAGCTACTCTTCTATAGCTAATTAAGTAACTTACTTAATATTATTATTATATATAATAGAGATTTACTTAATTTAGTAGTAAGAGGTAATATCCTTAAGGTATAAATTTATATACTAGACTTTATTTTTATTTACTGTAAAATTATCTTCCGCTATAGTGAACTATCCTCTAAGTTTAAATAGGAAATTATTAAGGTTAGATTAGCTACCTTCCTTATAATAAATAGGAGTAAGCTATTTCACTAAGAGGTTTCCTCTCTGCTTCTTAGGTTCCAGATTAGGAATAGTAAAGTTTTTAGTAGTTTCTTTCTCTATATCTTCTCCTCTTCTTAAAGCTATCAGCTTCTCTAACTTCCACTTCTTTCTTAATTTTATTATTTTTTCCTTAATTAATTAATTAAGCTCCACTTCAGAAAGGTTACTATTATTCTGGGGGGGTTACTACTTCTTAGGGTTATTAATACTACTATTAGTTACTATAGGAATTAGTTCTCTACTTATACCTAACTCTCCTAAACTATTAATAGTATACTATACTTAGGTAATTTATATATATAATATTATTATAATCCTACTAGTTAGTATACTTAAAAGTAAGTAGAAGTTTAAATATATTAGGCTGGATTTATACTAAATAATAGGATCTCTAAATAGGTAGATATTATACTATATAACTATTTAAACTTATCTTTCCCCTCACTTAGCTACTGCTCTATACTAGTATTTAAGCTTCGCCACCCAGAATAACTATTATTCTGGATGCTGGTATTCTTTTATAGGGGACCTAATAGGCTTCTAATACCCCCCCTCTCTACTGTAGCCTAACATAAAGTTACTTAAAAAGATAATACTATAAAGTTAAATTTAGTTTATCTTTATATATATAACTATAAGTATTTTATTTTTACTATAAATATAAAACTTAAATATAACTACCTTACTTACCTTAAGGAATATAGTTTTATTAGAATTTTAGTTAACTATATTTTTACTAACTAGTTTTAAATATAAAGCTCTTTATAAAATAAGGTTATTATAACTTATAATATCTCTTTTAATAGGATAATATATTTCAATAGAAATTTAACTTTTCTATAAGATAATTTCAAGAGGTTTAACCTTAATAAGGTTTCTTATTAGCTATAAAAGCAATTAGCTGCAGTAGAGTTATATAAGGTTAGCTTAAGTGCTTACTTAAGCTTAAGTGAAAGGTCTGATAAGGTAATCTACGTTAAAGATGCGGAAGGCAGCTATAAGAGCTTAAGGTCTTATGTTTACGCTATAGCTAGCTGTAAGCTCTCTAAGTAACCTCTCTATATAACCTAGTAGCCCCTATAGCTGCCTATAGCTTCCAGGCCTATTTTACTAACTGTGGGAAGGTTATATTACTAACTGAAAGAATATATTATTTTCTTCTTTTTTATTAATAATTATATACTTTTCTTTTTCTTAGAGAATATATTCAGAATCCTTATACTATTAATAAATATCCAGAATAAATATTATATTAAAAGAAATAAAGACTCTTATAGTAGTTTCTTAATATTAAACTTACTTTATATTAAATAATATAATAGTAATAGTTTTCTTAAGTAATTTATATTAGAAAGCTTACTAAATATTCTCTAATATATATATAGTATATTAAATAGTTATTAGACTGGGTTTATACTAAGTAATAAGATCTCTAAATAAATAGGTGTTATACTATATAATTATTTAAACTTATCTTTCCCCTCACTTAGCTGCTACTCTATACTAGTATTTAAGTTTTATTACTTAGAATAACTATTATTCTGGGTGTTAGTATTCTCTTATGGGGGATCTAATAGGCCTCTAGTGCCCCCCCTCTCTACTGTAGCCTAATATAATCCCCCCTCTGAGAGATTCTATCCTCAGAATCTAACTACTAAGGTCTAGTATAGAGAGGTAGTATTCTGCTCCCCTTCTGATACTCCTTATCAGTTAGAACCTGGGAGTCTATTCTAGATTTTATATTTCAGCCTCCTAACGTTAGATTCCAGTTAATATTAGCTTCCTAAGATGTATTCTAATTATAGTTATATTTTAGTTAATTTAATATCTTCCTTAAAGTAATTTATCTTCTTTAGCTATAAGGATATTAGAAAAGCTTCTTCCTTACTCCTAAGTATAAGAACTTTATATTTATTATATTTATAGTTTCTCCTCTCTTTAGAAATATCTTTCTAAATATCTTCTAGTAACTACTAGTAAGTTTCCTATTCCTTCCTATTTTATAGAATATTATTTTTAGTATTTAGATTTAGATATTATTTACTTTATAGTTCTCTCAGCTTTAGAGAACTATATTATCCTCTATACTGCTCCTATTATCCTCCCCTAGTAACCTTTAGGTAACTTTTTTATTATTAAATTATATATCCTCTACCCTAATAAAACTCTTAACTACCTATAGCTAAGTAAAGACTGTTTTTATTATTTAATTTCTTAACCTTATAGATATAACTACTATTTTCTTTTGTTAATAACCTTATTTTCTGGACGCTAATAATAATAATAATAATAAAAATATAATATCTGCCTCTACTGCTACTAGTGTCCCACTTCTGCTTCCTCCTCCTACTCTAAAGAAGGGAGTAACTAAGTTTTTTTATACTACTTATAAGTAGCCACCTACTGATAGCTCTAATAATAATAATAATTCTAATCTTATATATCCTATCTCCTACTACTACTACTTCTATCTCTTAGCTAGCTAGAATCCCCAGAGCTTTACCTTAATATTCCACTTCTACTATAAGACTATTAGTAGGTTTCTATAGCTTCCCTATCCTTATTTTTCTAACTATTTTAGATATTAGTAATAAGTATTCTTATTATGCTATTATATATAGTAAGGAGTGTATTTTAGTATACTTCTATTCCCCCTCTTATAAGTTACTTTTATAGCTGAGAATTTCTTTCTGATATTTCTCAGGCTACTTATATTACTACCTCCTCTACTTTAGTCCTCTACTATCTTTTTGATGATTTTTTATTAGAGTTTAACTCCCTCGCTATTACTTACGAAGCTAAGGTAATTTTTTATATTTCTAATTTTTAGTGCTTTTCTGCTAACTAGTTCTATAGGAGGAGCTTACTAAAATATAGACTATAGTTAAGAAAGCTCTCTAGACTAAAGCTTCCTATATTAATAAGTCTAATATTAAGTATAAGGCTAAGGATAAGGAGGCTGAGTGGCTAATCTGTAAATACTAAGTTATAGCTACTAAAGCTATAGCTTCTGCTGCTTTATAGTAAAACCGCCTCTTAGAGTGAAGGCTTCAGGCTACTGCTACTTTTTACTTAGTATAGAAGGTGCAGACCTATACTATTAAGGCTTAGACTACTACTTTTATAGGCCTCTAGACTACTTTTCTAGAGTAGTTTTTAACTTATTCTTATATTATTAGTATTTTTTTCCTCCCTTAATATTCCTCTAGTAACTTCCTCTCTCTTAATATTCTTATTATAGTATACTAGTAACTTTAATTTCTATTTATCCTCCCCTGAGAATTCTGATAAGAAGAGTGATAATAATAGTAATAATACTAGTAGAAGTAATAATAATAATAAAGTTATTTAATCTAATTCCTCCCTACTCCCCCCCTAATACTTTATATTTATATTTCCTTTAGAGTTTAATTACTACCTTTAGGCTTATTTTGTTTTTCTCTAGCTTTTAGGTTTAATATAAGTTTCCTAGCTTCATCTTACTAATAACTTAACTTTACTGCTTCTCCTGTAATCTGCTAGTAATACTCTAGATATCTACTTTATATTTAGATCTTAACTCTTTTAAGATATAATATTAAGGTTTCTATAAGTTTTCTTCTACTCTATATTCCTTCTACTTAACTAAGTATTATTAATTCTTTTGAGGTTTTTTATAATCTGTAATATAGTTAACTTTATATATATTATCTTCTAAATTTTTAATAGGAACTACTTAAGGTTTTAATGGTTTTTCTCTATATTTCTCTAACTAGGATAGGGAGAAGATATTATAAATTTAATATCTTTTTTTAAGGTTAAGTTTGAATACTTATCCCCTATTAACTACTTATATTATTCTGAATAGTCTTAAGTATTTATTAGATAGCTTTTTAGCTGGTTACTTTTACCTAATATTCTTAGTAGATAATAATATATAATTACTAACCTTAAGGTCTAATTATCCCCTTCTCTTATTATACTACTTTATATATTCCTTATTTACCTCCTCTAGTAAGATCCTAAGCTATCTGTAATATAACTAAAAGTATCTTACTCTCTCTTCTGCTGTTAGGATAGCTTTAAGTTTAACCCCCTCTGGGATATTATTATAAAATCCTATTAGTAAATAGCCTATTAAGGTATCTATTAGTATCATCCTAATAATATTATAAATAGAAATATTATAGATAAACTTAGCTATAGGTAACTATTTTACTTAGTTATCCTAGTTGAAATTAACTACTACTTTCAGGAAGTATTCTATATTCTAATTTTAACGTTCTATTTAACTATATATTTAGGAATAATATACTATATTTAGTTTCTACTTAATAGCTAGTAGGTAAGTAATAAATATCTAAAATCTGCTTGTAAATAGTAATTCTCAATTTAATATAATAGTCTGAAGGATTCTATACTTTAGGAGAATATTATTTACCAGTAGGATTACTAGTTTATCTACTATTAAGGACTCTCTAGTTAGTAAGTAGAGAGTATATTTAGTAAATTAGTTAATAACTATTAGGATACTATTATAGGTTTTCCCTAAGAATCCTATTAATTTAGATAATTTAGTAATAAAATCTATATTAATATATTACTATAGACTATTAGGTATTAGTAGAGATATTAGTATATTATATAGGAGGTAATATCTAAATTTTAATCTTTAATATACTATATATTGGGATATGTATTCTATAATATCTTTTTTTATTAACTTCCACTAGTATATCTAACCTAACCTCTTAAGTACCTTAGTGACCTCTAGATACTTTCTTAGGAATTTATTATAAAAAGTTATTAGTAGATTAACCTGAAATTAGTAACTATTTAGGATAACTAGCTTACTTTAGAATCTTACTTCTTCCTTATTATTAAGGGATTACTTACTACTTTTTAGTTATAATTCCTCTCCTTCCTTTATAGTAGCTTCTTTTTATACCTCTCTGATTTCCTCTTTTAATATTCCTTCTAGTCTCTCTAGGATAAGATCTTTAGGATTTATTTGAGATTTTTAGTTTTAGAGGGATATTATTACTATCTAGTCTGGAAATTAGCTTAGGAAGTTTTTAAGGAAAGTTATTTTAGTATTCTAAGTTTCTCTCTCTATTAGTTAGTAGTTAGGTTATCTAGAGAGACTATTAACTAGATTTTACTTTCCCAGCTAGTAGTTAATAATATAATTAAATAATAATATATCTTATAGGAGTCTTACTTATCTATTATTAAACTGAAGTTTTATAGTTAGATACTAATAATCTAAGTAGTTAGTAATAAAAGTAATTTTATATTAAGAATATAAGAGGTAATATTTCTATATAAGTATTACTTTACAGATAGTTAGTAGCTTCACCTTTAGTATTCTATATCTTAACTCTATTTCCCTTAATTTCTATAAGAAGTATATTAGTAGTTACTATTTATTTTCTTCTAACTGGGTTACTACTATCCCTATAGTAAAATCTGAAGTATCTATCTCTACCTGAATTAGTAAAACTAGGTTAAAATAATATAGAATAGAAGCTTTAGTAAATTTTTCTTTTAGATCCTTAAAAACTTCTATCACTCTAAGGGTTATTATATTTTCCTTTTTTACTTACTTAGTTAGTTAATTAGTAAATTTAGTATTTACTATAGAGTAGTTCTAAATAAATTTCCTATAGAATTCTGTAAATCCTAAGAAAACTTAGATCTTTCTAATATTAGTAAGTACTAGCTATTCCTTAATAGTTATTACTCTCTCCTCCTCTATAGTAATACTATTAAAGGAAACTATAAAACCTAGAAATTCAATAGTCTATATATGAAACTTATACTTCTCCAGATTAGTATAGAGCCCTATAGTAGATAATTAGTTAAGTATCTTCTTTACTACTTCTATATATTTCTCTTTTATCTTTATGAAAATTAGGATATTATCCAGATAAATAATATAGATAATATCTATAAAACTTACTAGAATGTTATTAATATATACTTAGAAGGTTACTAGAGTGTTAATAAGTTTAAATAGTATAATTTAATACTTAAAGTATCTATATTATATTCTGAATACTATCTTCTACTTATCTCCCTCTTATATATATACCTAGTGGTATATATTCTTCAGATCCAGCTTAGTAAACTATAAGGTTCCCCCTAGCTAGTCTAAGATCTTACTAATAAGAGGTAGAGATATTTAGTTCTTAATAGTAATATTATTAAACCTTCTGTAGTCTATATATAGCTTCAGCTTACTTCCTTTCTTTAGGATAAATAGAATTAGTATTCTTATTAAGCTTTAAGATATTCTAATCTATCCTTTTTTTAATATTAATACTAAATATTATTATAATTCCTCTAGTTCTTTCTCTATAAGAGAATAGATAGAGCCTTATAGAGACTTTTTATTCTCCTCTAGCTTTATTATATATATATAAATACTCTCTTCTGCTAGTATACCTACCTTCTTTATATTAAAAATATAGGCTTACTTTTGGTATTCTAGTGGTAACTAGGTATCTCTATCCTTCTCCTTATTTATATCTCCCTTAGGTTACTACTATATAGCTTACTACTCCCCCTCTATTAATATTAATAAAGTTAAGATTACTAGTATATATTTAGATTACCTCTTAGTTTTATTAATCACCTTAACCTTATATACTAATTTAATATTACTAATAGCTAAGAGATAAGTTTAACCTAGAGTTCTCTACTCTAAATTTAATCTCGCCTCTCTACTTTAGAGGATC
Organism: Colletotrichum lindemuthianum; assembly: GCA_001693025.2. NCBI lineage: Eukaryota > Fungi > Ascomycota > Sordariomycetes > Glomerellales > Glomerellaceae > Colletotrichum > Colletotrichum lindemuthianum. Next base: position 23,278 of record MASP02000511.1, read on the forward strand.
CCTAGGATAATATTATATTTACTAGTTTTACTTACTTAGAATATATAAGATTTTATCCTTATTATACTGAGATTATCTATAATCTTTATAATTATAGTATATATTCTATATTTAGATACTACTCCCCCCTAGAAACCTAATATTTCTAGCTCTCTACTAACCTCTATAGATTTAATATTATATAATATATTCTAACTTAGGATATTCTCATTAGCCTCTAGGTTAATAAGTACTTTCCCCTTCCTCTAACTCTTCCCTATATAAACTAATATTTTAGCCTTAAAGTATTAGTGGAGCTCTAGATCCTATAGGATTTAAATACTATTAACCCCAGTTACTACTAAGTAATAAAGTTTTCCTATATATCTAAGTTCCTTATATATATAGTATATATCTTCTTTATACTAGTAAGATATATAGTCTATCTTACTATAGTTATAATATTTTAGAGGCCCCCTGGAGGTTATAATTCTAGCCTGTAGGATACTCTCTTACTTGATTTCAGGTAATATAGCTATAGTAGTAGACTACTCTCTAGACTAGTTCTTACTACTTATCTCTCTAATAGAGATTACTATTAGTATTACTAGTAGTTTATAGCTTCTCCACTCTAGTATCTTATAGGTAGAATCTATTAGAATTAACTTACTTATAGATTATTTAATAATCTCTATCTATTTAGCAGTATAGTTTAGTTTCTAGTAAGTTACTAGGAAGCTTCTAGTTATAATTACTTTCTTTAACTTTAGTAGTAAGTAGTTAATAATATTAATAATATAGAGTCTTTTTAGCTAAATATCTGGATATTTAGCTTTAATAGTTTTATAGGTATTAATAAACTACTAGTAAGTTTAGCTAACTCTCTACTATATAGTATCTAACTGGGTAGATATAGTAATAACCTTAGTATCAGTATTATCTATACTTAACTTAAGCTACTTTTCTATAGCTAACTAAGTAACCTACTTAATATTATTATTATATATAATAGAAACTTACTTAATCTAGTAGTAGAAGGTAATACTCTTAAGGTATAAACTTATATACTAGACCTTATTTTTATCTACTATAAAGTTATCTTCTACTATAGTAAATTATCCTCTAAGTTTAAATAGGAAGTTATTAAAGTTAAACTAGCTACCCTCCTTATAATAAATAGAAGTAAGTTATTTTACTAAGAGGTCTCCTCTCTACCTCTTAGGCTCTAGATTAGGAATAGTAGAACTTCTAGTAGTCCCCTCTTCTATATTTTCTCCTCTTTTTAAAACTATCAGCTTCTCTAACTTCTACTTTTTTCTTAATTTTATTATTTCTTCCTTAATTAATTAATTAAGCTCCACTTCAGAAAGGTTACTATTATTCTGGGGGGGCTGCTGCTCCCTAAGATTATTAGTATTACTATTAGTTACTATAGGGGTTAGTTTTCTACCTATATCTAATTCTCCCAAGCTATTAATAGTATACTGTATTTAGGTGATTTATATATATAATATTATTATAGTCCCACTAGTTAGTATACCTAAGAGTAAGTAGAAGTTCGAACGTATTAGGCTAGATTTATACTAAGTGATAGGATTTCTGAATAAGTAGATATTATATTATATAACTATTCGAACTTATCTTTCCCCTCACTTAGCTGCTTCTCCACACTAGTATTTAAGCCTCGCCACCTAGAATAACCATTATTCCGGGCGCTAGTGTTCTCTTATAGGGGACCTGATAGGCTCCTGGTGCCCCCCCTCTCTGCTGTAGCCTAATAATAGTTTATAACTTTCCTTAAATCTAAAAAACTTCTCCTATAGTATATTTCAGCTTTTTATATAGATATTAAGTATTACTAGTAAGATATAAACTTTATAAATTACGTTACAGTTATAATAAAACTAGATATTATCTATATTATCAGCTAATTATTCTTTTTAATCAATATCCTAAAGAAAATCACTAAGTAAAGATTAAGTAGATAATATAGTATCTTAGTAAAACTAAATATCTTTATTTTAAGTTTAACTGTAAGATTAGTAATCTATAAAATATTTCTATTATTATTATAAATATTAGTTTTACAGATAATAGTAAAAGTGAAAAAGCTTTTAGATATATATTATATATTTCTTTACTAAATTCATAGCATAGTAAGTAAATAAATAAGATACTATTACCATCTTAATAACTAAGATAAAGCTTTTGATACTATTATAAGTATTATAAGAAGCTACTTTTATTAGCTACCTTATTATTATATTCTAAGTAGATTTTATAATAAATATTTATAGGGGAGGTAAAATATATATATTTTCCCTAGTAGTTTAGATTTAATATAATAGTTTGTAAATAATATATCTTATAACTATTAATTAAATATAACTATATATAAAACTATAATATATAGATATTTATAACTACTAATTATAATAAGAAGCTTAATTAGAATATTATAAAGTTAAATATATATCCTTAGGAGACCTTATAGCTAATAGCTTTATAAAGTCTCTCTGGAGCTACCAATTTAGTTTTTCTTTCTTTTAGATTAAGATAATAAATTAGTTAAATTACCTAAAGATATAGTAAAAGCAGAAACTTTAAGAGATACAATGAATACTAGAACTTAAAACTCTTAGTAAGATTTTAGAATACCAGTTAGAATTTATAAACTCGAAATTTCATAACAATATAACTAAAAAAGAACTTAGAGATATTTAAGATAGCTAAGATACCTGGAGGTATCTTTAGTTTAGATAATAAGAGATTTCTAAATAGCCTATATATAATATTACTTTTTCTACTATAGGGATAGAGATTTAATAAAAGTATTAAAACTATAAAAGCAATTTTTATAAAATATAAATAAAGTATCTAACTTAGTATTATTTAAAAAAGTTAGCCTACAAATATTATTAGTAATATAATAACTATAAAGCTATTAGAGCCCCACAGTATACTACTTATATAGTATAGCCTAATAGTAGAAACCAGCTACTAATAATAACTAGTTAACCAGTTATTACTACCCACTAGGTCATTAGAAACTAATTACCTAGAGTATCTAAATCTAGCCTATATATAGCCTATAGGCTATATACTATAGATATCAATATCTTTAACCCTATGAGTATATTGTTTATAATAATATATATAATATAATAAATAAATAGTATAGTATATAGTCTGAATATAAATTATTAAAAGGTATAATCTATTTAACCTAGAATAGAACATTTGAATATATATAAATAGGCTAGTTAGGCTTTATATAAACTAGAATAGCTACTCAGTAGAATAAATACTATAACTATTCTCACATACCCTCCCAGTAGAATAACTACTAGATAAAATCTTATATTTTAAGCTCTAAATAATATATTAAATAAATAAAATACTATAAATAAATATTAAAAGTTATTCTTTAAATATTAAAATAAAAGAAATAATATTTCTTAACTAACTTATTATAATATTTATTTTTAAAATAGTTATTATTAATATTCAGTAGAAGTAACCTATTAGTTCCTTCTGAGATTATATAATCTTAGCTCTATAAATATTATAAATTTCAGCTTTATTTATACTTACTAAGTTTTCTTATCTTCTTAACTAATAACCTTAACTGTTATTATACTTATTAGCTGTAAGTGTCACCACTATAGATTTTATATACTATTTTATATAAATTATTTTAACTATTACTAATACTTAACTTAGGCTGAAGTAACTTATAATATTATTATTAAGGTTAATAGTATAATTCTATTATATCTTATTCTAGATACTATAGTTTTTAATTAGTCTATTCCTATTCTTACTTAGTAAATTCTTTTATTAAAAGAGACGCTCTCTAATACTAACCTTAAGTTTCTTTAATAGATAGAATTTAACCTTATACCAAGTATTTTTCGTTATTTTTATTATTCCCTAGCTCCTCATAATATATGTAGAACTTAAAAACTTATTTTTTATTCTCTTAAGGAAGTATATTATATCTAGTAATTACTTAGTTTATTTATTTATTTTACTGATACTAACTTTTTATATCTTACAGATATAATAATAAACTCTATTATTAAACTTATAAATTTTATTAGGATTCAGTCTATTTATATAATTTAAAAGTAGGTTAGTAATATAAAGTATTTATATCCTTTTAAAATATATTTTACTATTAAGTAGTAGTCTGAAAGTAAGGTTTTCTAACTGAAAGTCTTTATTAAAATATATTTTACTGAATTTTCTAATTTCTGAGACTTTTTACCTAAGTTTTCTATATTTAAGTTACCTAATATATCTAGGTTTAGTAGTGTTAAGGATATTATTATTTAGAAGTTAGCTATTTCTATTTAAAAATTAGCTACTCCCTCTATTATTAAGTGTCACTATAGTTATCCCAAGAAAATATAGATTATTACTCCTCTTACTAATAAGAAGGAAGATAATCATATAGGTAATCTATCAGTTAAGAATAAGAATAAGGAGTCTAAACTTATTAAAAAGAATAATAATAAGGTTAAATAACCTGAAAAAGAGGAAGAGAATAAAGTTAAAAAGATTATTAAATATCTTAAGAAATATTATAAGAATATATTAGTATCTATAAAAAAATCTACTTAGATTAAGAATTAAGAAATATTTTCTAAGATTAAAAATCTAAAATACTAACTTAAGAATATATAATATCAATTAGATAACTCTAATAAATCTACTAATTCTAAAGAATCTACACTTATTAAGAAAAGTAAATTAAAAATTAAGACTTTAGAGAAATATAAAAGTTACTTAATTAAAAATACGATAATTAGAGAACCTCAGCCTCTCTAAACTATTCTCTATACTATTTATATTTTAAGTTTTATTTTTAACTATAGTTTCTATCTCTACTTAATTAAAGTTAAGAATAATAATATACCTACTAAATATTATTTCTAGTATAGAAATAGATCCTAAAAAACCTATATCTCTATATTCACAAAGCCTATAATATATTTAAACACTATATTAAAACTATTAAGATATCTAATAATAATTCTGTAAGTAACGTTTTAGCTGGAATTCTATCTCTCAGCTAGTTACTAGTAATTTTAGAGATTATCTTAATAGTTTAACTTTTAGCTCTATTAGACACTTCCCTACGTTAAGTTAGAGCTATTAGATACTAACCTCGATTCCAGCAGGATTTAATATATTTTAAATACCTCTTTAGTGTAATTTCTGTATACTAATAGCTACAGCTTAAGCTTCATTCTAAAGTAATAAGTTTAAATAGTCTCTCTTAAGTTAGATATAGATTTAACTAGAGACTTTTATTCCTTATAAGAAAGTAGATAAATTCCACTATTTATTTACACTCTATATTAATACTACTAAAACTTTCCTTTAAGAATTAGAATTTTATTTATTATTATTTAAGTTCTAGCTTTTAGGAGACTAAGTAACCTAACTTAAGTAGTCTTAATAATATTAATTAAAGATCTATTAGGTTAAGAAATACTCTAAATTATTTAAATTTTACTTAAGTTAAGTTTTTTATAAGTCTGTCCGCTAATATTATATTTATAAGTATATAGATAATCTCGAAACTTCTTTTTAAGTATTCTTAATATAGCTATATTTATTAAATATCTATATATTAAAGCTTAGTAGATAGACGCTCACTATCTGAAACTATTAGTTTAATAGTTTAGTAGTTATTATAACAGACTTTCTAAATATCTCTAGAATTTAACTTTATATCTTCAAATAATCTCTTTTAAACTATAGCTTTTTTGAAAATATATTTAAAACTAAGAAGTTCCAATTTAGTAGTTAATATTATAATAGTATTTTATTAAATAGTTTTCTATTAGATTAATTCTCTAAATAGAGTAATAATATAGCTGTAACTTAATCTTTAAGTATCTTTATTGTCTATAAAAGAAATATCTCTAGTAATTAAGAATATCTAAAATATCTTATCTATACCTCCTAAGCTTCCAAACTAGAATACTAGGAATCTTATTCTATAGAGATACTAAATTATATAGTCTATAGTATCTTAATATACTTAAGAAGGATTTATAAGATATTTTAATAAGAGAGAGTAAATATATAAGATATCTAGTTATATTATAATTAATATATAGAGAATTAAACTAACCTTAGTTTAATATATATAAATCTCTTTTAGTATTACTTAACTTAAATTTATAATAAAAGATACTATTAGAAATAGTATTATTAATATTAGTCTATATTTAAAATTAAAACGTTTAGTAATTTTCATAATATATATATTATAAACTAAGTAAATCTTCTAATACTTATAATCTCTAACTACTTAAACTTCCAGAAAGTATTCTACTAAACTTTATTCCTTTAGCTTATATACTTACTTTATATTAATAATAATATTAAATACTTCTTTTTCAGCTACCTTATAGTATAAGAGAAGAATATTATCTATATAGAAGAGAATATAAATAGTTAAACTCTAGTTTTTAAATAGATAAAGCTCCTCTAGGTAAGAAATAAGATCTAGAAACTTCAGTATAACGCAGAAAGCTTTATACTACAGGAGGAATATATCTTAAAGCCTATAAAAAGCTTATTTAAGCTTTATATACTTCCCTACTACTTTAAATCTATTAAGTAGTTTAACTATTATTAGAAAGCTATTTAGATCCCTCACAATATTAAGAAATATATTAATAATATTAAACTAAAGAACTTTAAGGTTAAATGATATTATAATTACTATAGTTACTTAAAAAGTTCAATTAGCTAATATTATTATATATATAGTTTACAGTAGATTAACTAGTTATATATCTCTATATATATAAATCCTCACTTTATATTATTCTAAGAAACTATTAATTTCTATCTTATAGGTAAAAACCTACTTTAAAAGTAGGGACTTTAATTTTACATCCTAGTGATCTATTTCTCGCTAGATACCTTTTTCCTTTAACTATATAATTTTAGTTCTTACTACTTTAATAAAGGATATTTAGAGGGATTCTAGTAGGTTAGTAATATCCTTCTAGATTTTAGGAAATGCTACTAGTTAGTTAAGATATATTTAAATCTATATAGCTAGATCTTTCTTTTTTAGAGTTATATTTTAAATAATAAGGAAAACTATTAAAAAACTGAGATTATTACTATTAAGTTTCTATTATTAATTAGATAGATAGATATTAGTAAAACTATCTTATTTATACTCTATAAAATATAAAATATTATTCTTATATTCTTTTAAGAATATTATATAGTTATTAATATTAATTTTAAACTTAAGTTATTATTATTATCTATTTCTATATTATTAGTCTGACTTCTAAGCTATTAAAATTCCAGAATTCTAAGATTAAAAATTATATTTTAGTCTACTTTAAGTTAACTAAACTGAGATCCTAATATGAATTCCCTAGAGCTTCTTAGTTTAAAATAGATTCACTCTCTTAGCTAGCTGGATCCTATACTTTAAGTATACTATCTAATTCTCTAGCTATTAGTATACTTTCTAAATTCTAATTTTCAGATATTTATATTGATTCTATTAATTTAGAAGTTAGTTTAAATATTATTAAATCTCTCTTATTAATCTTTAAAATTAAGCTAGAGTTTAACTTAATATTTTAAATTACCTTTAATACTATAGAAACTACTAATAGAAGAGAGAATTTTTCAGTAAATATTCTCTCTAGTTTAAACTCTCTAAATATCTTAAGAATAAGGTTTTATTCCTCTTCAGTAATTAGCTTAACTAGGAGTTTTCTAATTTCTCTAATAAATACTTTATATAAATTCTATTTTAAATAGAATCTTTTCTTATTAAATTTAATATTCTAAACAATAATAACTTTATAAAAATAAGGAATCTAGATCCTATAGAGATTATAAGTATTTAGAATATATCCTACTAAGTATCTAATATATCCTCTTAGTTTAACCTTAAATAACCTTTTCAAAATATCTTATTTATAGTATTTCTTAAGTAAGTATACTTAATATCTATAAATATAAATCTATTCCTAATAGAGATATAAATCTTAATATAAACTTAGAGTATATTCTAGAACTTACTAATAAAGATATTATCTAAACTAAATTCTTTTAATTTTATATAGTAACTTCTAATTATTTTAAATATTTAGAGATATATTATATAATATTACTATTATTTAAATTACTTCTACCTATAGTTTAGATAATAGTTCTACAGGCTTTTATATCTTAATATTTTAAGTAATTAGCTTTTTTCCTATATATTTACTTACTCTAACTAGTTCTTTTATATATAAGGGAGATAGTTTAAAATTAATACCTTACTTTTTTACTTAAGTTTAATAATCTATTTCTCTATTAATTATTATTACAGTTTACTTAATATCTTAGTGAATCTTATAAATAAGAAACCTCTCTAACGCTTAATCTATTTTTCGAATATCATAATTACTTAATAAACTAAATTATAGGTTTTATCTATTAAAATAAATATAAAGAGTAAACTTAAGAATTTATCCTTAATAATAAGTATCTATAAGTTACTAATATATATCCTAAGAAAGTTAAATAAATTCCAGAAGATTCTATAAAATAGGTAAACTAAATATAATTTAGATATTTATCTAGAAATAACTTATTAAGAATAAGCTTCCACACAGTATAAACAGTCTAATTACCTTAAACCTATAATCTTTACTTCCTAAACGTTAAGAATTAGATACTTAAGAGTATTAAAACTAAAATAATCTATATAAAGATACTAAATTAAAATATTATTTAACTTATTATCTAGTAGAGATATTAAGAGTTAAAGTTATAATAGTAAAATATAAGGTAACTCTAAGATTATATTCAAAACACTTAAATAGACTATTAAATAGTTAGAAAATAGCTTATATTTAAAAAAGATAAAATTATACCTCCTAAGTAACTATCTTATTATAATAGAGTAATTAAATAGCCTATATCTAAATATATAGTTAAATTCTATATACTAGATCTTAGTTTTTTTAAGAAGTAAAGTTTCTAAAATAATATTAATATAAACATCTTTAATATAAATAATTTTATCTAACGTTAAAGTAAGTATATTCTTCTTTTTTAGACTATTAAGAATATTCTAAATTATATACTTACCTTATCTAATAATTAGAAAGTTAACTAAGTTACATACAAATTATATCTATCTCCTAACTTAACTTAAAAGATTCCTCTTTAAATAATATTATAGAATTAGTTATATAACTTACTTTATAACTATTAAAAACTATATTTACTAAAAGTAAATAAGATCCTTAAGTAATAGAAAAAATATTTAGAGATATATCAGTATTTAACTATTTAAGAAGAGAGAGATTAATACTAATATATATTAAGTTTAAGAAATACTAACTATTCTTACTAAATTTACTATTTAAAGAAGTTACTTTAGTTTTAGAATTATCTAAAGATAGCTTTTTAGCTTTAGCTATATAATCCTTATTATTAAGCTATCCCTTTTAAACTAGCTTCTAGTAGAGTCTATATAGTTTAGAGTTATTAATTATATTAATTATTATATTTTAAGTGGTAAGTAATATATAAATATTGGGAAATTAACTATAAACACTAGTAATAATATACCTAATATATCTATAATCCTCAGGTAAGTATAAATACTATCTCTAATTATATAAATATTTTAGTTTTAATTAAATTATATTATCTAATCTTCCTATAAAAGTAGCTAATATAAGCGGTATTTTAGCTTAATTTGTAACTAAACTTTTATTAATATATATTAGGAAGGTAAAAATCTCTCTATATTAGGCTAGACTTATAATCAGTAGGTTAAGAATCTTATTCTTAATTACCTTTTAGTAATATCTAGATACCTAACTAAATATAATATAGTAGCTAAATACTTAAAGTTACTCTTTAACTATAAGTATAGTCTTAATCTTAGGGATATTAAATATAATTACTTAAAAGTAGAGTATATACTACTTATTATACTAAGCTAAAGTAGAGATATTTAAATTAACTTTTTCTAGAATTCTCTTATATTCTATTTAGACTCTCTATTATATAACTAACTTATTCTAAATATATTAACGTTTTAAAATTTTAAGGAATACTTAAAAAGATATATTATTATTATTAAGAAGCTCTATTTAAGTTAGCATGAGAAAATTATTATTAATAGTTATATCTACCTATATCTAAATTATATTATAGTATTTCTTAATATCCTTATAGTTAGACTTATAAACTACTTAAAGTTTAAAATCTATAAAGTAATAGTTTAAAATACCTATAGTCTTAACTATATATAAGTCTAAATTTTTAGTTTTTTAAATAGTATTTTCTATAAATAGCTAAATATTAAAATTTAGTAGCTTAAGTAGTTTTATAATATCGATAGTTAGTATAATATCTAGATTAAGATATTTCTCAATATCTTAGCTAGTTATATAAATTTAAAAAGTAATATACTATTAGTTAAAATTAGTATTATTAGATAGCTTAATCTTAGTATTAAGGTTACTAATAGTTGAAAATATTATGTTAGAATAATTATAATAGATCTAAAAAAGTATTTATTTCTTTATATTAAAATAATTAATAAGAGTTTAGAGGATAATTAAATAAAACTAAGCTTATAACTGTAATAAATAAATAGTATAGTATATAGTCTGAACATAGGTTATTAAAAGGTATAATCTATTTAACCTGGAATAGAATACTTAAATGTATATAAATAGGCTAGTTAGGCCTTATATAAGCTAGAATAGCCACTCAGCAGAGTAGATACTGTAGCTATTCTTATATATAATATATCTTCCTCTAGTAAAACTAATATTAATTAGTAATTAACCTTATTATTACTATTTACTATAGCTTAGTAAGGTTTATTTAGATAGAAATAGTAATAGAAACTTATTATATTTAACTTAAGATAAATTACTAATTTCTTAATCTATATAGATACTTTTAATAATAACCTCTTACCTAACTTAAAGTAAGGTAATATCTTAGTAATAATCATACTAATATATTTTAATTTTAGTAGCTAGATATCTATCTATATTTAAGATTAACTTATAGAGGAAATTCTAAATATATCTTATATAAATATATTTAGCAAATACCTTTTTTATAAAACCTACTAAACTTCCATAGTAAAGAGATTTATAGTATCCTAAATTTCTCTAAGATTCCTTATATTTATTTCTATTCCTCTTTTTTATATTCTTTTACCTTCTTTCCTCTCTTTCCTTACTTAATTAATAGATAATTCCTCTCTCTAAACTTAATCTTTACCTATATAATATTAATAAATACAAATAGCAAATAGTAAAAATAGAATCTTCTATATTCTTCTTTTTCTCTCTTCTAAATTACATTTCTTTATAATTTCCTTATAGTTAGGAAATAATAAGGAAAATAATCAAGTTAGTGGAATTTCTTAGAAGACTTTTCAAAAATCTTAAAATAATAAGTAATATAACCTCTTTAGAGGTAAGAATACTAATAAAACTGAAGCTTCTTCTTAATAGTAGAATTTTTAGTAAATATCTTTAATTTCATTATAGTATATAATTCTAACTAAATTGATAACTAGATAGTGTAGAGTATAGTGATATATATATATATATAATTATCTTTTTAGTACAAATCTTCTAAACTTATTCAAAGATAGCTTTAAAGAGTAATTAGAGGATATATAAACTGCTGTGGATAAATAAATACCCTAGTATTTATAAACCACTCTTTCTATTTATAATATTAAGGTTAATATAAAAGGTAAATAAATCTACTAAATTGTTATAAACTTAATAAAGTAATATAAGTTCATTTTATAAACTGCATAAAGTAATATAAGTTTATTTAAAAAATTAAGAAAGAAATTTCAGAAATAGTAATAAAGTTATAAAGCTTTGAAATCTTTATTAATCACTAGCTAGACTTTCTTAAAAGTATTATCTTTACCTAATAGATATATTTTACTCTCTAGAAGTAATAATAAAAGATAGCCTATTAAACTCTTATAAAACGTAATAATTATCCAGTTGCCTCAAGAAACTGATTTCAAGAGGTATTATAACAAATAAAGGAATTTGCGGTTATTCTGCCGTTATCAGTAATAAATATAACCCCTTAATAATAAGGATAACTTAAATAATAAGACTTTTAAGATTAATAAAACTAATAACCTCCTTATAACTGAAACTGATAGTATAAACCCCCTACCCTATCTTCTATAGCTTCTTCTCTATATATTAACTATATAAATAATTGCTAAGAAGCTAAATCTCTCCCTATTAATATACTAACAGCTAGAAATATAACTAACCTCATAAAAATATATAACTTCAAGATAAACTATAAAGAAGCCCTCTATAATATCTTTAAATCGAACTTTATATCTCTAGAAACGATTATCTAAAGTTAAATATTCCTAACTATATATAAACTGAAGTTCTTGTAATTATATTAATAAACCAGGCTTTAAAATATTACTTTAACTAACTTAGTAGATTTTTTAATCTTATAGTATTTCATAATATAGCTTTCTATATTAAGAACTACTTTAAAAGTAATAAAAGTAAATTAATTTACCTTACTAACTAGTATAATATATTATATAGAAGTATTATTACTAATAGTCTAAGTAAAATAAAAAAGATAGTATTTAAGATTCTTTTTATTAAGCTAAAATATATTTAGAGAATCTTCCCTCGTAAATAATATACTAAGTTTAGCCTCTAAAACCACCTTTTAAGTATATACTAAGGAATATTAAAGTATTAGTTAACTTATTTTAGTTCTATAGTATTATATTATAAAGTTTATTACTGATTATAATTTACTATTAATATTACTATTAGCCTTTCTTCTGTAATATCTTAATATATACTAAGAGATACTAGTAACCCTAAGGAATTCTTTTTAATTAATATCAATCTATATTGAATTAACTAGAAATATAACTTACCTTAAAGCTTTTACTAAGAATATAAATATATTAATTATAAATACTCTGAAGTATCATTTAGAGAAGAATATTACTTAACTTTAACTACCTTATATAGCTAATTTAATAAGAAATACTATATATATAGTAAATCTAATTACTAGTTAATAAGATACTTTCTTAAGAATAGAAGAAACTTCTATAATTAATATAGACTTAACTTCTATATAGTCAATATATTAGTATCTACCTACTAGTACTTTCTTATATAATATAAGAAAGTAGAAAGCTTAAATAATAATCCTAGAGATATCTTTGAAAATTACTATTTAAAATAATATAGTAGTATATTACCTCCAGAATTATTAGCTTAAGAATTAACCTAAGGTACTAAATCCTCTAAATAACATTTTAAATAACTTTATAACTTTCTACCTTAAAGAATAATTTATATTTCTAAATAGTTAAGAAATTATAAGTATTCTTTAGAATGAAGTGATAATTTATATTTTAATAAAAGAAGATAATATAACTAAGAAGACTATTACCTTAGTATTTATACTTATTCTAAAATAATATTATTTAGATATTAGCTTCTAAGGAATTTTACCTAACTTAAATACTACTGATTATTTTACAGCTAGCTACTTTTAGTTTAATATTTCAAAATAAACTATTCTTCCCTCTATTCTCTTGAAAGCCTTTAGAGGAAAGTTAGTATCTATTTATTTTAGAAGACGTAAATTTATAAAGATAATAAATATTAGTAGTTATATTGAAGGTTTCTAACTATTTAAATTATATACCTCTTGGGGTTCTATTTAGGTAATTACAGCCGACAGTTAGCTCTTACCTTAAAAACTCTATAGATAAGCTGAAGCTGAGAAACTATTTAAATAGAGAAAGCCTCAGGCGGTAAGTATAGTTAATTAATATAATAGCTAATAAATAAAGAAAGTATATATTATAAAGGGAAGGAAGATATAAGTTTATATTTATTATATTTACTTTTTAAATAATTACTATATAAACTATATAATATATACTACTAGTTAGTATATTTATTACTAGCTATTAATAGTTACCAGCCGTTAGTAATTAATAGCTGTTAATAGTTACTAGCTATTACTAGCTATTAGCAGATACTGCCAGCTAGTTATAGTTACTATACTTAGTTTCATAACTGAAAGGTATATTATAACTACCGGTTGCAGTTACTTGTTGTAGGATTCGAACCTACTATATATGCTAAAATAGTAAGAGCCAGCCAGACGTTAAACTACTATGTCAAATAGGTAAAGATAATGAAGATAATTAATCTACTGACACTATTTAGTATAATAATATTCTATATAGCTTTATATTAAATTCTATTTCTATTATATCTTACTAATATAAATTATCTTAATATTACTGTTAATAATATCTATAATTAGTTATATTAAAATAAGAAGGTTATTTCTGTTATTTAAAACTAGAAATATTTATAGATATTATAAAATAAGAAGGAGATACTTACTGCCTTATATCTAATAGAGATGAAGATCTGGAGACTTTTTTATTATTTTAAATATCTATCTATTATATATTCTTAAGAAGTTCTCTATAAAGCTAAATATTTAGTTAATTAAGAAGCTTTTATAACTTTTAAAGAATACTATTACTAATATTAAATATATACTATTATCCCCTCTTAATTTAAGTTTACCTTTTATAATAATATTAACTTTAACTTTAAAGTTATTATTGATATCATTTACCTGAGGAATTACTACTCTATTCTCTATATTAGTTATATAGCTATAACTTCTAATATTATTTAGTATCTATTTAATATTCTAGTAAAGTTAACATAGGAAGTTCTTAAGATATACTAAATTAATATTTTTTAGACTTACCTAATTATATTCTTACTAATACTAAAATAAACCTCTAATCTGAAAACCTTTACTTAGAAGCTAAAATAATAAACTTAATTATTAGAATTATTTCTATCAAGATATATAATAATATAGATAAGGTAGAATATTACTATATCCTTCTTTGTTATATATACAAGATCCACTACTAAAAATACTTATTATTATTCTAAAAGTATTATCTTTAAGCTACTTATAAGTTAATAAATAATACTATTAGCCTAAGTAATCTTATATTTATACTTCTTACTTTTAAAATCTACCTCTAACTTACTAAAACTTCCACTTTATTTCTAAGAATAATCTTACGGATGCAGGCAGTCTAAAAAGTAACTAAAATTACCTATTATAAGTATATAAAATAGATAGTTAATAATATTGTAGTTATCTATAATAAACTTAATACTTCTTAAGTTATAAGTTTCCTACTATAATGTTATATATATATATATATATATATATATATATAGTAAAAGAAAAAGATTAGTAGGATTACTTCTATCTATTTACTATTTATAGTAAGATATATATTACTTACCTTCCTTATAGTTCTTAAAGATTTTACTTTATTAGTATAAAAGTATATTATAATGATAATAATACTTTTCTCTAACTTGATATTTCAGTAGAAATATAGAAATATTTTAAGTATAAATATAATTATAGTAATATTAATAGAATTAGAGATTCCTCTTAAGAAGGTTTACCTACCTTAATTTCTTTTTATTATTCTTAAACCTCTGTGAGAATAGCTACAGCACCTATTCTGCCGTGTGGCCGTTCTAGCTTATATAAGGCCTAACTAGCCTATTTATATGCATTCGAGCGTTCTATTCTAGGTTAAATAGATTATACCTTTTAATAACCTATATTTAGACTATATACTATACTATTTATTTATTATAATTATAAGCTTAATTTTATTTAATTATCCTCTAAACTCCTATTAATTATTTTAGTATAAAGAAATAAATACTTTTTTAGATTTATTATAACTATTCTAATATAGTATTTTTAATTACTATTAGCTTTGATACTAAGATTAAACTATCTAATAATACTAATTTTAACTAGTAGTATATTACTTTTCGATTTTATATAACTAGCTGAGATATTTAGAAATATCTTAATCTAGATATTATACTAACTATTAATATTATAAAATTACTTAATCTACTAAGTTTTAATATTTAGCTGTCTATAGAAAATACTACTGAAGAAACTAAAAATTTAGACTTATATACAGTCGAGATTATAAGTATTTTTAATTATTACTCTGTAGATCTTAAGTTTTAAGTAGTTTACAAATCTAACTATAAGGATATCAAGAAATACTATAATATAATTTAGATATAAGTAAATATAATTATTAATAATAATCTTCTTATACTAACTTAAATAAAGTTTCTTAATAATAGTAATATATCTCTTTAAATATTCCTTAAAATTGTAAAATATTAATATATTTAGAATAAGTTAGTTATATAATAGAGAGTCTGAGTAGAATATAAGAGAATCCTAGAAAGAGCTAATTTAAATATTTCTATTTCAGCTTAGTATAATAAATAATATATAATTTACTTTTAAGTAGTTATATTTAATATTCCTAAGATTAAAAGTATATTTATAGTTAAAAAGTAATTTTAAATATTTAGTTACTATATTATATCTAGTTAGGTATCTAGATATTACTAAAAAGTAATTAAGAATAAAATTCTTAACTTACTAATTATTAGTTTAGCTTAATATAGAGAGATTTTCACCTTCCTGATATATATTAATGAAAGTTTAGCTAAAAGCTAAACTAAAATACTACTTATATTAGCTACTCTTATAGGGAGATTAGATAATATAACTTAATTAAAACTAAAATATCTATATAACTAAAGATAGTATTTATATCTACTTAAGGATTATAGATATATTAAGTATATTATTATTAATATTTATAGTTAATTTCCTAATATTAATATATTACTTACTATTTAAAATATAGTAACTAACAGAATTAATAATTCTAAATTATATAGACTCTACTAGAAGCTAATTAAAAAAAGATAGCTTAATAATAAGGATTATACAGCTAAAACTAAAGAGTTATCTTTAGATAATTCTAAAGCTAAAGTAACTTCCTTAGGCGGTAAATCTAATAGAAATAGTTAGTATCTCTGAAATTTAATACATATTAATATTAATCCCTCTCGTCTTAAATAGTTAAATATTAATATACCTCTAGATATTTTTTCTACTACTTAAGGATTTTACTTACTTTTAGTAAGTATAGTTTTTAATAGTTATAAAGTAGTTTATATCACTAATTCTATAATATTATTTAAAAAAAGATCTTTTAAGTTAAGTTAGGAGATAGATATAGTTTAGTATAATTTAGCTAACTTTTTAATTATTAAATAAGGTAAGTATATAATTTAGAATATTCTCAACAGTCTAAAAAGGAAGAATATACTTAATTTAATATTAGATAATATTATCTATATTCAAAATTTTACATACTAATATTATTTCAGAAGCTTTACTCCTTAAGAAAACTAAGATTTAGTATATAGAACTTAACTATATACTTAGATATAAGCTACTTAACTACTCTATTATAATAAGATAGTTACTTAGAAAATATAACTTTATTTCTCTTTAATATAAGTTTTTTTCTAACTATTTAATAGTTTATTTAAGTATTTCTAGTATAATCTTAAAGTTACTTTATATTCTACTATTATAACTTTAACTTTTAGTATCTTTACTGAATAATAAGTTTGATAATATCCTAACTTAGTATTTTTATATAAACTACCTTAATTTTAATATTCTTAAGTATCTAGATTTTAATATTTAGAGGGTGAAAATTATAAACTTAAGGTAATTAGATTATTTATACTATATAGAAGCTTATTCTTAATAAGTGTTTTCTAGATAACTATCTGAATTACATTCAGTTTACCTATTTTACAGAATCTCTTAGGATTTATTTAACTTTCCTAAAATATATATAGGTAATTTATAGATATTTATTATTAAGGATAAGTTTTTAACCTTACTCTTTATATTTACTCTAATAGATAAAACTTACAACTTAGTTTATTAAGTAATTATAATATTTGAAAAATAAATTAAATACTAGAGAGGTCTCTTAACTTATAAGATTTACTAAGATATTAAGTAAGCTATAATAGTAATAAATAGAGAAATAGATTATTAAATCTAAGTAAAAAAGTAAGATATTAATCTTAAGCTATCTCCCTCATATATAAAGAAACTAATTAGAGTAAGTAAGTATATAAGAAAAAAACTAATAACTTAAAATATTAAAATATAAGAAACTATAGGATTACTATTTAAACTATAAGTAGAAGTAATTTAAATAGTAGTAATATTATATAATATATCTCTGAATATTTAAAATAACTAAAAGTTACTATATAAAATTAAAGAAGTTTAGTTTAGATAGTATTTTTATTAGTAAGTTCCAGAATATACTCTAAACTTATATTAAGATTTACACTCCTATTAGGGATAGATTTATACTTATAGATATTAAATATATCTACTTAAAAATACTATAAATAAAATATTTTGAAAAAGTTATTTAAGGTTAAACTAAGGGGATATATTAGATATTTAGTAGAATATATTCTAAACGCCTATAATCTCTATAGAATCTAGATTTTCTACCTTTATAAAATTATTATTATTTAGAATATTAAATTCAATAAGAAAGGATTCTACTTAAAATAGGATTTATATAAAGTATTTACTAGAGAAATTATAAAATCTCTAGTTAAACTAATTACTAAGGAGGAAGAAGATCCTATTCTTAAGATATTAAGAGAGTTTAAACTGGAGAGAATATCTACTAAAAAATCTTCTCTTCTATTAGTAATCCCTATAATACTGAAGGTAGCCTAAAATATTAGGTTAAACTCCAGTTTAATCTTAAAGACTAATAAGAGAGGTTTAATAATATCTAAACTAACTTCTAAACTAATAGGATTAATATAAGTATCGAAAAATTAGGATTTAGAAAGTATACTAATAGCTAGAGAATCAAACAGTATACTTAAAATATAAAATCTAGCTAGCTTAGAGAGTAAACCTACTTTAAACTAGGAGGCTAAAGGTAATTATATTAAAATCCTAATTTAACTAACTTAAGGTAAACTAAAATATGATTTTTAACCTCAGAATTTTAAGATATTAATAGTTTAGAAATTAAGCTAATAATATAGAAGTAGATAATAATAGTAACTTAAGCTTAAATTTAATATTAATAATTATATAATACTGTTAAAGAAATATAATAGTAGTGTTTTATATCTTATAGAGTGTAAATAAGATAGTTTCACTAGTATCTATCTATCTAATTCGTAATAAAAACTTAATAATAATAGTTTCAGCTTTTTAATAGTTTTCCTTATTATTTGAAATATAACTCTAAAAAAGAAGGATCTAGCTATATAGATTTAAATATATCTTAACAAACTAGTAGTATCTCTTAAAAGTTAGAAGAATATTATTAATTTATTAGAATCCCTCTGAATATCTTTTATTAAAATAGTAAAAGCTAAAATTATAAAGTTAAAGGAAAAAAGTATCTAATAAGAAATAGATTATTAGGATATAAAATTGAAGTTCTTACTTTTAAAGTAAGTTTTTACCTATAAGATAGATACTAATAGTTTCTTAGAATAATATAAAGTGAGGATTTATATATATAGAGATATATAACTAGTTAATCTACTATAAGCTATATATATAGTAATACTAACTACTTAAACTTTTTAAGTGGCTATAGTAATTATAATATAATTTAACTTTAAAATCTTTCAGTTTAATATTATTAATATATTTCTTAATACTGTGAGGAATCTAAATAGCTTTCTAATAATAATTAAACTACCTGATAGATTTAAAGTAGCAGGGAAGTATATAAAGCTTAAATAAGTTTTTTATAAGTTTTAAAATATATTCCTTCTATAGTATAAGGTTTTCTATACTATACTAAAGTCTCTAGGTTTTATTCCTTACTTAGAGGAACTTTATCTATTTAAAAACTAAAGTTTAATTATTTATATCCTCTTCTATATAGATAATACTCTTCTTTTATACTATAAGGTAGCTAAAAAGAAAGTATTTAATATTATTATTAGTATATAATAAATATATAAGCTAAAGGAATAGAATCTAGTAGAATATTTTCTGGGAGTTTAAATAGTTAAAGATTATAAATATTAGAAGATTTACTTAATTTATAATATATATATTATTAAAATTACTAAATATTTTAATCTTAAATATAGACTAACACTAATAATATTACTTCTAATAATATCTTTTATTATAAATTTAAGTTAAGTAACGCTAAAAGAGATTTATATATATCAGACTAAAGTTAGTTTAATTCTCTATATATTAATTATAATATAACTGGATATTTTATATATTTACTTTCTCTTATTAAGATATCTTATAAACTTTTCTTAAATATACTAAAATATTATAGACTATATAATTTAATATCTCTATAAGATAAGATTCTTAGTATTTTAGTTTAGAAGCTTAGGGGATATAAATAAGATATTTTAGATACTCTAAATTACTAGAGATATTCTTCTTATAGATAATAAAAATACTTACAAATGAAGTTATAACTATAGTATTACTCTATTTAGAGAATTAATCTAATAGAAAGCTATTTAATAAAATATTATTATAATATTAACTACTAAAATAGAATTTCCCAGTTTTAAATATATTTTAAAAGAGGTTATAATTTTAAAGAGACTATTTTAAGATATAAAGTTATATTTTAGAGATATTTAGAGAGTCTATTATAATAACTACTAAACTATTAGACTAGTAGTTTCAGATAGTAAATATCTATCTACTAAGCTTTAATATATAGATATTTAATAAATATAATTACACTAAGAATACTTAAAAGGGGGTTTTAAGGTTATTTATATACTAATAGATATAATATTAATAGATAAACTTATAAAAAACTTAACTTAAATAAACTTTAAATAATTAAGAGTATGTTTTAACCTAATAGATTTTTAATTAATATTATTAAGATTATATAAACTAGGTTACTTAATCCCCTAAAAGTTAGAATTTAAATAATAATAAATAAAATTCTAATTCTTAGAGGAAGATCTTAGTAGTATTAATATAAAGTGGAAGTAAATAGTGGAATTTATCTACTCTCTTGTGGGGAATAAAAGTTTCTAGTTAAGTTTATATCTAACTAAAGAGAGACTATTTAAACTTATTACCCTAAGATAAAACCTAAACTCTAGCTATTAGTATATAGAAATTAGACTGAGGAAGTATTAAAAATATATTAAGTCCTACTGGAACTGAAGTTAGTATCTAATAATCCTAACTTAAAGTAGGAGAGTATCTAATAAAACTAAAAGTTAAATTATTAAGATAACCTCTAAAATTACTAGTAACTAGCTGAGAGATAGAATTCCAGCTAAAAGGTAATTTAGTTATACTTACAGTTAAATTAGAAATCTAGTTAACTATAAGTAGTTAAATAAGTAATAAAAATAATGATATTTTAGTAATAATATTCTTTAGAGTAACTAGTATCTAAATGGTAAAACTAGGAATATTTCTATTTTTAATAAAAGTTAATTTAAATTCTTTCTATTAGTTTAAATATAACTTAAGTTAGACTATAGTTTTTATATTACTAACTTACTTACTTTTTATCTGTAAAAGTTAACTTTAGATTACTAACTTATAATAAGCTACTTATAAGACTATTATTATATATCTTAATAATTTTAATATAGTATTTAAATATATTATAGGTTTTTTAGGATATAAAGATATAGACTTTTTAGAACCTATTTATACACTAGAAATAATACTAAGTAAATATATTATTACTTCTAATTTTAATTAAATAGAAATAGAAACTATAGTTAAGAATAAAACTTAAAATATAAATAATATAGAGAATTATTTAGAGAAGCTAAGTTTCTCTAATTATCTTATTTTTAATTAAGTAACTTTTATATTCCTCTGAAATCTTAACTTTTAATTTATCCTTCTTAAGAGGTATAAACTTCTTAGAATTAGCAGACTTATTAAAATTAGCTGATTAATATTATATATTTTTAAGTTAGTATTTCAGATTCTTAATTTCAGAAGATACTTCTTAATCCTTAATCTAAGTGGACTTTCTTATAGATATTAATATATTTTTATAATATTTCTTTAGGTATTTTATAACCTCTTTAACTTTATCTTCTTCTTCTTTTTTAGGTTATTTAATCTTATTATTATCCTCTTTAATAAGTTTAGACTCCTTATTCGTATTCTTAACTAATAGATTACCTATAAGGTTATTTTCCTTATTATTAGTAGGAGGAGTAATAATCTATATTTTCTTAGGATAATTATAGTAATACTTAATAATAGTAGAAGTAGCTAACTTCTTAATAAAAGTAGCTGAATTCTGAATAATAATATCCTTAATATTACTAAATTTAAGTATATTAAGTAATTTAGATATAGGAAGATTAAGTAAAGATTCTTAGAGATTAGGAAACTTAGTAAAATATACTTTAATAAAAACTTTCAGTTAGAAAACCTTAATCTTAAACTACTATTTAATAGTAAAATATACTTTAAAGAGATATAAATATTCTATATTACTAACTTATTTTTAAATTATATAAATAGACGAAATTCTAATAAAATTTATAAATTGAATAATAAAGTTTACTATTATATCTATAAGAAATAAAAGGTTAGTATTAGTAAAATAAATAAATAAACTAAGTAGTTACTAAATATAATATCTTTTCTTAAGAGAATAAAAAATAGGTTTTTAAGTTCCAGATATATTATTAGAAGCGAGAGAATAATGAAAATAATAAAAAATATCTATTATAAGGTTAAGTTCTATTTATTAAAGAGATTTAAAGTTAGTATTAGAAAGTATCTCTTTTAATAAAGGAATTTACTGGGTGAGAATAAGAATAAGCTAATAAAAAACTATAGTATCTAGAATAAGGTATAATATAATTATACTATTAACTTTAGTAATAATATTATAAATTACTTTAGCTTAAATTAATTATTAGTAATAGTTAAAATAATTTATATAAAATAATTTATAAAGTTTATAATAATAGTATTTACAGCTAATAAATATAATAATAGTTAAGATTATTAGTTAAAAAAATAAGAAAGTTTAGTAAGTATAAATAAAGCTGAAATTTATAATACTTATAAAGCTAAAATTATATAATCTCAGAAAAAACTAATAAGTTACTTCTACTGAATATTAATAATAACTATTTTAAAGATAAATATTATAACAAGTTAGTTAAGAAATATTATTTCTTTTATTTTAATATTTAAAAAACAATTTTTAATATCTATTTACAGTATTTTATTTATTAAATATACTATTTAGAGCTTAAAATATAAGATTTCATCTAGTACTTATTCTACTAGGGGGGTGTGTGAGAATAGCTATAGTATCTATTCTGCTGTATAGCTATTCTAACTTATATAAAACCTAATTAGCCTATTTATATATATTCAAGCGTTCCATTCTAGGTTGAATAGATTATACCTTTCAATAACCTACATTCAGACTATATACTATACTATTTATTTATCATAACCTCTAAATACTTTAGAGATACCAGAAAATAAGAATGTTCTTCCTTCTTATATTAAAAGTAATATACTACTACTTTCTAATATAAATAAGTATATTAGATATTAGAGAAATAGAAAGTTATTTTCTAAATTCTTCAAAGCTATATTTAACTTCGAAAACTCTTCTTAATAAAAAGGTAACTAAGAAGATTAATTTATAGTTTTCCTTATACCTATAAAAAGGTTAATCTAACTTTCTTTAAATTCCTCCACTAAAAAGAAGTTATTATTACTTCTAGCCTTTCCTTTAAAAAGTTAATAAAAAAGAAAGTAGGAATTATTATTAATAATAATATAGTTAAGATTATTTAATATAATTCTATTGTCTATAAAACCTATACTATCTTTAAGTTTGAAATTACTAATACAATTAAGAGTAAAAATAGTAATTAAGTATATAAGAAATTGAAATTTATAATTTGAGGTTTGAAAGATAATAGAAAGCTTATAACTTTTACTTAGGTTCCAATAATTTATAGAAGTAGCTAAAAATTAATTATAGCTATTATGTTTATATTAATAAAAGAAGAAAGTTTCCTCCACTAGCTAAAAGATATTATTTAGGTTTATATTTAGGCTAAAATAAAACTTACTAATTATATTATAGTTAAGTTACTTACTTACCTTAAAGACTAATATTCTCTAGAATTTATAATAGTAATTATTAAACTATTTTATAGCTTAACTAACGCTAATACCCACTGGTAGGTAATATGCTTAAAATATTATAAAGAATAGTTATATATAGAGATATTTACCTATAATTCTTCCCTTCTTTTCTCTTAACCTAATAATAAGGTATTTAATATAATTAGTATATAAACTAATTATATCTCAAGTTTTTCCAATACTGTTTTTACTTAATAAGAGGATAAGGAACTAGTAAAAGTTTTCCTTATAATAAAGTTGAGATCTTTCTTATAAAGTTAATAGTACTGGTATTTAATAATAGCAAATCTTTTCTCTAAAATAAAACCCTTCTTTTTAAGTAAATAAACTAAGGCTATAAGCTTACTATTATTAATATTCTTATAAACCTTAATATACTTAAAACAGCTATATTAAATAATATATACATAGAGTATATATTACTTTAATCTATCAGCCTGAGGCACTCTTTAACCTCTTACATACAGTATAATAATAATAACCTTCCAGTAATAATGCTACCACTTTTAGTAAGTATATTAAATAGTAAATAGAATACTTAAATTAAGGGATAATCCTTATTTTACTTAACCTTTCTAAGCTATATTTCTATATCTTTATAGATAGCTTCTTTACTAATAATATTAACCTTTTATCTTAAGTGGAATTTATAATAAAGATTTAGATTAAGAAATAGCTACTAATAAAGGTAAATCTATAATCTAAGGTAATTCAGTTTGTTACTTTTTAACTAAAAGTAAAAAAGTAACTAGAAGTATACTTACCTTAAAGATTTATATTGTAGTTACTAGTATAGAACTTACGTATGCTATTATTAAATTTTTGCAAAACATTATGACTAATTATACTCTTTCCTCTATTTCTATAATTATCTTTATTAACTTATACCTATTATATAAGTATCTTATAAAGCTTGGTATTATAAAAGAAAAGAAACTTATAATCAATATTATAACCTTAAGGTAATTATATAAATATTAGGAATTTTATAAGGTATAGTATATTAATAGTAAGAATAACTTTACTGATATCTTTACTAAAAGACCTCTAAACTATATCCTAAAGAGATTCATTAATATAAATAATACAATAGTTTATATAGAGGAATAGATTACTTATTTAGAATAAAAGGAGTGGATTTGGAGGGTTATTTAGTTAAAAGATATAGGTTATTTAATCGATTTTATCTTATATAAAAAATAATGTATATTATAGTTATAAAGTAAAAAGGAAGTTTGCTAGTATTGGTAACGTAATAGCTATAAAGTTATTAGAGCCCCACGGTATGCTACCTATATAGTATAGCCTAGTAGCAAAAGCTAACTATTGATAATTAACTGGTTAACCAGTTATTACCACCTACCAGGCAATTAGTAACGAATTACCTAAGGTATCTAAATTTAGCCTATACGTAACCTATAGGCTATACACTATATATTGTCGGTTACATTATGCTATAGGATATACGGTAACTATATATAATACTATATATATAGCGGCATACCCTCTATATCTACTAGCTATAGGTATCCAGCATCTGGCACTAGCCGTAGCTAAATAGTATAGTAATTAGTAAGTAATTACTATACTATAAATCTAGAGCCTTATATAATACTATATACTATATAATATAGTAATCATAATAACTAAAAACCAAAATATCAGTTTACATCTATATAATAAAATTATATACAGTATATAATAACCC
The DNA here is from genome assembly GCA_001693025.2 of Colletotrichum lindemuthianum. Taxonomy (NCBI): domain Eukaryota; kingdom Fungi; phylum Ascomycota; class Sordariomycetes; order Glomerellales; family Glomerellaceae; genus Colletotrichum; species Colletotrichum lindemuthianum. The sequence continues at coordinate 49,214 of MASP02000511.1, forward strand.
TAAAAGTTAAACTTATGTTAGTTAGTAGTTAACCTAACTCTTATACCACTATACTACAGATTAGTAAAACATATTATATTAAAAGAAGTAATTATAAAATCCTACACCTAAGGTTTATATAAGGTAAAGAACTACAAGATTTTATTACTTAAATATGTTAAATTCTCTCTACTCTAGACTTTTACCAGGAGTTTCTAAGTATATATTAACTTCTTAAGGAAACTAGTATTAATAAGTTTAAATTTATATTCTTACCTTAGTTAAGTTAAGGTACTCCCTGTAGCTATACTAAGAAATTCAAACTTACACCCTTATTATTACTAACTGAAGTATATTTAGCAAATATAATAACCCTCCTTAAATAATATTAAACCTTTTTAGTATTAAAGATTTATAATATCTCTAGCCTTAATTCTTAAGAAACCTATATAATCTCTTAAAAGCTTTTTCCCTACCCCTCTCTATATAAATTCAGTAAAATTAAGAATTATTCCTTATTCTATATATCTTTAAGCTTTTATAATAATATCCAAATTAACCTCTTTAGGTTAAATACCTACCTTAAGTATCCATATACCAGTAATAACCTTACCCTCTAGTATCTATATACTAATAAAAGTCTCTTATTACTTAAACCTAAAGTATTTGAAATAAATCTAAAAAGTTAACTATATCTCTATTATGGTAAATAACGTTAGTAAAATTAATATATATTTTAGATGCTAACTAGCTTTTTATATCTAACTAAAGTTCTATAGCTAAAAGCTTTCTTAAATATTTTAGTATAAAATTAGTAAATAGCTTGAGATAATTTAGTAACTGTGAGAATATAGTGGAGGCCCTGGTAGAGGCCTTTTTGCACCGTACGGAGGGTTTGTGAGGAAGTAAAATACCTTGTATTTTTATAGCTGAAATGCGGAATATGCGGGGTATTTAAACTCTTGAAATATAGCTTTTAGGCTATAGCCTATAGCTTAATTATATAGCCTATATAGCTATATATTTTATTATATATATCCCTAGATGTAAAAATTATCTTACGTCTGGATAAAGGTATTCTTAGTGGTTTTTCTAAATATAAAAGTGTTTGAATAACTATTTTAGAGTGAAGGTAATAGAGTGTTAAGCTATAGGTAATAAGCTGTAGGTGAAGGTAATAGGGCTTTTAAGCCTCTCAGTATAGTTTATGTGAAAGTAATAATCCTAAATAGTCTCTATTGTCTGAAAATAGTTTCCTCCGGCTTTTTTGAAGTAGCCTCCGTTAGGTAGGGGGACCCTGAATATAGCTCTCGAGCGTCTCTAGTGCTCTTAGTATTACTGCCTTCTTGTTATTATTACTTAGAGATATATAGCTGCTTGAGATTAATATATAGACTTAAGTTAAGAGTGTACTTAAGAGCATACTATATAAAATATAGCTTTCTAAGCTGAATAAGATTGCTAGAGATATTCTCTTTAGAGTGGCTCCTACTTACTATAATCTTAATACTTTATATACTTTATTCCACTAGTTATAATAAGAACGTTATTTTGGGTGTTTAACCTTAATAAGGCTGAAATCTTACTAGGTATTCCTAATACTTTACGTAAGAAGCTTATTCTTATAATAATTTAGAAGATATACTTTAATATTAACTACTTATTGAAGCTATTATAAAAGGGAAGGTTTCTTGAATTCTTTCCAGGCTATTAAGATAGCCTCTTAAGGTTAGTATTTTCACTCCCTAGGTATACAGCCTGAATAATATTATTTCGAATATTAATTTTACTTTATAATTTAGCTTTTTTAAATTAAGCTTCTTATTAAGACTTTCCGGCTTTCTTCTACCTCCCTAGATATATTAAATAAAGTATAGAGATATAAAGTATATCTGAAAAGAGGTATTTTGAATAATTACTGTAGGTAGAGTCTATTAATATTACTGAAAGAATATCTTTTTTGAAGGTAGCTAGTTTAAATATAATTACTAGAGAGGTAGAAAGGTAAAAAGTAGAGTGAAGTTAAAAGAGGGATAAGTTACCAGTTGAAATAATATAGCGAAATAAAGATGCTAAAGGGGTATCTTTAAGAGGTTGACTGTAATGTTAAAAAGTTAACTATAATATTGAAAGGTAATATAGGAGACGTAGGGATATCTTAAGATAGGTAGTATTATATGTATGTTGAAAGAGATTTATAGGGGCGTCTTAAGATGGATAATACTATATATATATTGAAAAGAAGGATTGAAAAGAGGTTCTTATAAGTATAGGCTGCGTGCGAATTGACGATAAAAGAGGGTAAAGTTCAATAAAAGTGTTTGAAAATATCTAAAAAAAACTAGGCTAAACTGGGCTCATAACTGTGAGAATATAGTGGAGGTTCTGGTAGGGGCCTTTTGTTGTATATAATTAGGGGGTAAAATCTGGTGTATATTATATGTAACTAAATATAGCTATATATATTGCGTGAGGCTCTATTTTAACTAATTTAAGTGGGGTGAGGCCTGTGGAGATACTATAAGTGCCTGAGGCTTAAATAGTGTAAACTCTGACGCTTAAATATATTATTTCTAATATATCCCTCTAGCCTTAAAAGCTGCATCTATAGACTGGCCTTTTTAAATAATACTAGTTTCAATATTCTATTTATATCTTATAAGAGACTTCTTTTATAACTTTATTACTCTTATTAAACCTCCATCTCTATAGTAGGAAGAGTAACGTTATTTATAGGCTATTTAGATATTCTTATTACCTAGACTGAGAATACCTCTGGATACTTTATATACTTTAGATACTCCTAAGCGTCTTTTTTATTATATTATTACTTAAGTTAGAGTCTATAAATATTTACTAGTAGTTAACAATTTTATTAAGGTTTTTGAATATTAGTATAGGTAGCCTCTCTTAAAGTTTCTTTTTTTGCTATATTTTTAGATAGTTTAACTGGTTTATTATATTAATTTGAGTAATAAATAAACTGAACTAGTAACTTTAGGGAGGCTTTATGAGGCTGTTGGCTATAAGGTCTTCTAAAGGTATATACTTAACTTTAAAATACTCTTACTAAGTTTCTTATTATAGCTAGTAGTTATAGATATCTATATACTGTAGCTTTATATATAGTTATATTATTTTAGTAGTTATAAGGTATATTATTTACTGGTTATTATATTGAATTTAAACTGCTAGATGAAGTTTATATATCTTACCTTTACTAAAAGTGTTTATTATAAGGTTTACTTATAGTGTAGTAATAAGGTAGCTGGCGAAAATAGCCTTTTATGCTACTCAAAATAACGTTAAAAGCTTTACTTTAGTTATTAAAATAGTAATAGTATTTTATTTATTAGCTTACTATACTGTAAGACTACTGAAGAGGTATATAATATATATCTAAAAGCTTTTTGAATTCTTACTATTATTTATAAAGCTGGTATTTATAGTAATAATAAGGTTATTCTATAAATTACTAGCCTTATAGCTAAACTTAAGGTAGAGGCTTTTAGTTTTACTAAGGTATTATATTATTTACTTAATCTTAATTTAGTGGTTATCTTTAGGGTTTTAGCTAAGATAGGATAATTAGCTGGCTATATAGGTAATATCTAGTTTTATTATAGTTATAGAGTAATTAATAAAGTTAATACTTTGTTAGTAGTATTTGATTTTTATATAGGAAGCTTAATTGAACTGTGGGAGAAACAATTTAAGTTTAAGGGGAATATTAAATTATTTAATATACTATATATACGTTATAAGATACTTAAGAAGCCTTTTAATATAGATTACTTAAGAAAGCTATAGCTATTATATTATTTGATTTTAAATAATCTTAATATTAAGAAACTATTATAAGTTTTTACTTCTCTTAAGATAATATGTTTTTTAGAAGTTTACTAATAATATCAATATTTTAAGAATATTTTCTGAGGGGAAGGAAAGTATATAGTTATTAATATAGAAGAAGAAGATAATATACTTCTTAAGTTAGTAATATATCTTTCCTACAGTAAACTTAAAACTAAAGTATTGAAAGTTTACCTCTAAATAATATTATTATAGGAGAGGAGACTTTTGAAAACTATAGAGTATTTTATTTAAATAGTAGATGTTTCTAAGTTTATAATAACTAGGTGGTATTTTAATATAAACTATTTTGTTAAGTATTATTTAAATAAAAGTGTTAACAATATTATACTAAAGTAACTTAAGATTAAAATGATTAGTAATTACTATAAGGATTTAAAAGAATATACTTACTAGAGTAGCTATATAGACTTTATAATTATCTTATAGCTATTAGTCTCTATAAATAATAAGCTAAATTTTAATTTTAAGGAGATATTTATACTTATTAAGTTTATAAGTATAAATTTAGTAGTAATCTAGAACTGTTAAGTTTCTTATAAGAATTCTACTAACTTTATTTTAGAAATATAATTTAATATAATTTCTAAGATAAGTTTTTTTAGCTGCTATTATAACTTTAGTATATAGATAAATAAATACTACTAAGTAAAATATAAGTAATAGTAATAGCCTCTACTATAGATTTTCTAGAGTAGAAACTTCTATTTCTCTATATTTTAAATATTTTCTGATATCTAATTTACCTTACAGCTAAAGTTTATCTTTTAGATTTATAATAATCTTTTAGAGTTTTCTTGAAGTTTAAACTTTAGGGATTTTCATTAGTTAATAACTTATATAATTCTATAGCTATAAGTGGAGATATTTAGAAGTATCTTAAAATAACTAAAGGATACTAGCTAAAAAGGTAGCTTTAAATAAAGATCTTCCAGCTACTTTAATATAGTATCTGACTTATTTTTTATATTTAACTTTCTCTAGAGGTATTTAATTTTCTTACCTCTCTATAGTTTTGTCTATATAAATGAGATTATAGAAGAATATAGTAGGTAATTCTGGAGGAGTAAATAATATAAGTTTTATAGCTTTATATAAAGCCTCAGAGGGCTTAGAATTAGCTATAGTATAGCTATAAAACTTTAAGCTTTTATAGCTACCTTCCGTATTTTTAGTATTAATTACCTTATTAGGTTTTTTACTTAGGCTTAAGTAAGTATTTAAGTCGGTTTAATATAGCTTTACTGTAGCTAATTACTTTTATAGCTAATAAGAGATTTTATTAAGGTTAAACCTCTTGGAATTATTTTATAGAGAGGTTAAATTTCTATTGAAAAATATTATTTTATTAAAAGAGATATTATAAGTTATAATAATTTTGTTTTGTAAAGGGTTCTATATTTAAAACTGGTTAGGTAAAGTATAGCTAACTAAAAAGCTATTAAAAGTATATTCCTTAAGGTAAGTAAAGTAGGTATACTTAAGTTTTACGTCTATAGTAAAAATAAAATATTTATAGCTGTATATATAACGGTAGGCTAAGTTTAGCTTTACGGTATTATTCTTTTAAGTAACTTTATAAAGCTTCTAGTATAGTATTTACTAACCTAAAAGGTTTATTAGTATATAGTTATAAAGAAATACTACTACTTATAAGGTTTTAGGCTAGAAATTATAAAGGAGTTAACTTTTTTACTTTATAGCTTTCATATAAATTTTAATAGTAGTTTTAATATATTTTATGTTTTTATTTTAGCTTTATATATATAGTATAGATAGTTTAAGGTAAATATCTTAAGTAGTTAGGATAGCGTTTAGCTTTTTATATTTAGAGAGTTTATTATTATATTTAAAGATTTAAATATTAATATTATATTAATACTTAAGAAGTAAGATAAAGTTATTAAAAGCTTTAGTTATAATAGTTTTAGTGTGGTTTATAAGATAAAAGTTTTATAAATAGTTAGTAGCTTTATTTAGAAATATTAAAGAAGAGGTGTAGCTACTATAATCTTAGTAATAAGGGTGAAAGTTAAATATAGTATACTTTCTAGGGGTAGTATATAAGATATTCTTATATTTTATGTAGTAAATAATTTATTTTACGTTACTAATACTGTAAGTTTTATATACTCTCTAAATAGATTAATATTTATTATATTTTAAGTAACTATTAGTTATATAAATATTATATATAGTTGAAATAAGGTAGTTAAGAGGTTTTCTTTTAGGATATTTTGGTTACTAATATTAAAGTTATTTATTACCTTTTAGGGATTTTTAAATAGTCTTTATAGTATATTTTTAGTAGTAATAGTATTTAGAAGAAGGTTTATATTATACTGATTATATTGCTAAAATATTTAACCTCTTATAAGGTATTTAGTATTTAAGAATTTATTAGCTATATTAAATATTAATAACTATAATTTCTAAGTAGTTACTTCTTTATAGTTAAGAGAGGTAATTTAGCTTAATATTCTATTAGTAATCTTACTTTTATAATTACTAAAAGAAGATAAAGTTTATAACTAGAAAGATATAGAAAGTAATATTATAGAAATATAATTGAATTTTCTTACTTTCTGAAGTTATAATATTAATTTTAGTATCTCTATAGCTTTTAATAAATACTAACCTAATATTATACTCAATATAATTTCTAAAGGAAGCTTCTTAGAGGATTATAAAATACTTAATATTTTGAAACATATAAACTAAAATATCTAAATTAAGGATAAATAAGTTTTAGAGAGAATATTACTACGGTTTCTCTATATAGTAAGTTTACTATATAGTATTATAGCTACTTTAGCTGGAATTCTAACTATATAGTTACTATTATTTAAGATTTTAGATTCTCTTTAAAAAGTTTAGATTTAAAGTTATTGATTATTTAATTCTCTTCTTAATTATAATATTAAGTATCTAACTTTTATATATAAGTAATAGATATATATAATAATAATATGAAAATAGGTAGTTTCTACTATACTTAAGAAAGTATAGAGATTTATCTAAATCATTAAAATATTTCTTACTATTGTAAGAGTTTAAGTTACTATCTATAGCTTCTAAAATAGTATTAAATATTTTATACCTAATTGTATCTTAATATAAAACTTTAGGAAGCTACTATATAGTTTTTATAATCATTATAATAATTTTATTTACTAATATTAAATTTAATTAACTATAAACTATAAATATATAGTCTTAGATATATAATTTAATTAGTAAGTAGGTTAGTAAGAATATAAAACTATTCATTTATAATACTTTTATAATGAAGAAAATATAGCTAACTATTTAAGTTTTATATATAGTATCTTACTACTTCTAAAACTATATTTTAGTTAATATTTCTATAGTAAAAAATTTAATTTTAGGAAACTGAAGTATATTATAATATATAGTAGCTACTTACTAAAACTAGAGGTTATTTATAATACTAAAATAGTTATAAAAATTTATTAACTATATAGTAAGATTCTTCTTTTAGTTATAATATTAATATTAAAGTATATTACTAATATACTTAAGAATTTATAATAATATATAAACTTAGTTTTAATATTTATATTTATATCTTTAAATTCTTATATTATAGAAGTTATAGAGGATTATATAGGCTTTTAGGTTTTTCTCTATAAGCTTAATAATATTCTAAATATAAATATAGTTAGTAACCTTAAATAGAAGTTAAACCTCCTTATGGTAGGTTAGCTTTATAGAGATAGATTTATTAAGAATACTAAAAGTAATTAAAGTTTCTGGAGTATTAATCTTAGATATTATAGTAAATATCTTATTCTTCTTTATTTTAGGAAAGTTATATATAAGAGGCTTTTAAGAGGCTACTAAAAAGAAGCTTTTTTCAGTATCTCATTTAAGGTTAAAGTAGTTCTATAAGTTATAAGATTTAGCTTCCACCTTAAAGAAATTATATTAGGTAATTTACTAGTTAGCTTCCTTAAGTATTAATATAGGTATGTTTTTAGTAGATATTGTAGTATTTAAGATATATAAAATTATTATAATATATACTTTTTAGCTTAGTAGTTTTTTAGTATTATAAGACTCTTAATTATTATATATAATTAGAAGGTAAAATCTAGTATATATTATATATAACTAAATATAGCTATATATACTGCGTGAGGCTTTATTTTAACTAGTTTAAGTGGGATGAGGCTTGTGGAGACACTATAAGTGCCTGAGGCTCGAATGGTGTAAACTCTGACGCTCAAACGCGTTATTTCTGATACCTTTTTGTACCATATAGAGGGTTTGTAAGGAAGCAAAATAGCTTGTATTCTTATGGCTGAAAAGCGGGATATGCGGGGTATTTAAACCCTTGAAATGTAGCTTTTGGGCTATAGCCTGTGGCCCAGTTACGTGGCCTATATAGCTATACGTTTCATCACAGTAATTTAGTAATATTAATATAGTTTACTATTTTAGAAACTACCTTATTACTTATAGTATTAAATTTAAACTTAATAGTAACTATCTTTATATAGTTTGTTCTTAGGTTATTTAGTAAGATAAGTTTACTCTAAAAATGTATCTGGAGATTAAGGGTTTTTACTACCACTTTTTTCTATTATAAAAGAACCTATAAAGGTTTCCAAAGTAATTAAATAACCTTATAATAGCTAAGTAATATATTCTAGTATTCTTCCGTAAGGTTTAATCTAAAGCTAAAAACTTAGTATAAATAATATTCTTCCTATGAGTAGTTAAAGAAAGATACTTACTACTAACTTAACTAATTTATATATATATAGCCTAAGTGTTAGTTTAATAGTTAGGGTAATCGCACGCTATATATAGTCTCATTATATAGATATAAACTGGTATTCTGGTTTTCAGTTATTAGTATTACTATATTACGTAGTATATAGCGCTATATAAGGCTCTAGATCTATAGTATAGTAATTACTTACTAATTACTATACTACTAAGCTATAGCTGGCGCCGGATACTAGATATCTATAGCTAGTAGGCTATAAAGAATATACTGCTATATATATAGTAGTATATATAGTTACTATATATTCTACAGTATAATATAACTAATACTAGTAACTTTTCTTCTTATTATATACTCTAATACCTATTTATTTATATGAAAGATAATACTTTTTATAATCTATATCCTTTTACCTAAATAATATCTAAATACCTATTTATCTACTTTACTTAAGTTATCTATCCCTCTATTTAAATAGTTATATAGTTTAAATTAATAAATCTCTCAAGAATATAGTTGAAAGTATCTTTCGTAAAGGTATTAGTAATATTATTATCTCTATTAATTTACTATATTTTATGAAACTTATAGTATTTATATAATTACCTTAACATTATAGTATTAATTATTAAATACTTCTCTTTAGTAATATTAAGCTTTATAAGGTATTTATAAAATAAATATAAGTTAATATATATAATAGTTAGAATCTGAGGGAACGTTTAATATTTAAGAACTTTCTTAAGTAATATAGCTATAATATAGATGAAGTTTATACTAGTTACTATAATATAAGTCTCTAAAATAAGTATATTTCTAGTAACTTTCTTATTTAGAGTGAATAAGTAGTATATAAGGTTACTATAGAAATTAAACTAACTATTATTAATTATAATCTTTTAGCTTAAAATTATTATCAATCTCAATTAAGATAAGAGGTTAGTATTACTAGTAAAAAAGCTATTAATAAACATATAAAAGTATACCTTAGAGAGATTAGGTAATATAAAGTTAAGGTCTCAGTTAAGATACTTTATTTACTACTTAAGCTATTTATTAAGTATAGTAATATTATTACTTAAAGGTTATTACTTTTATACTATACGTAAGAGGTTAAATAAAACCTCCAGCTAGTATATAGAGGTAAGGTATATATTATATATATATTATTTAATATATACTTTCTTAAATACTACAGACGTAGTATATATATTAATAAGGGCTAGTTTTTACCCTTAGTGCTTTTAGTGTAAATAGAGATAATTGCTATAAAGTAATAGAATACCTCTATTAAATATGCGAAGTATAGTTTCTGAAAGTATAATTTTAGACTTTACCTTAAATAAAGTTTCTTTAAGCTTCTTATTTTCTTAATAAGAGAATACTATATTAGAGAGACTAAGAATATTATTAGTTTATATACTAATAAGGCTAAAAGTATTATTTTAAGAATATGAAATAAGAAGGTATAGATTATATATTCAAATTTCTATTTATAACTACTTCTTATAGTATATAAAGTAAGTTACCCACTAGTAGGTTCCAGTTTTAGCAAAACTATAAAGTAGCTTAATAATAATTATTATAAAGTCTGGAGAATAATACTTTTTAAGGTATAAAGGTAGTTTAGCTATAATATACCTTATAAGTTTTATTTTAACTTAGGTGTAAGTTTAAATAATATTATAAAGCTATATTATTATATTTGTATATTTAAAGAAAGCTGAAGCTATAACTAGAATTAACTATTAGCTGCTTTACTAAATTATTAATAATTATATTAATATTTTAAACTTACTATAGTCTCTAAAACTATAAATTATAAATCTTAATTTCGTATATACTTTATTAGTATTTTTATTCTTAACCTTATTAATAATATGAAACTTGAAATACTTATAATGTTTATGGAGAATGGGTTTATATTAAATAATCTTTATAATACTATTGTTCATAATATTCTTAACTTCCTTTTTGATTAAACTTTCAAATAGTAAGCTAAATATTATAATTATATTTTTTATATCGAAAGTAAGTAAAAATACTAAATTTAACTACTTTTTAACTATAAAGTATACTATACAATAAGGTTTTTAGCTAAGTTCTAGAGCTAGTAAACTAACTATATACCTATAAATTATAGAGTTTAGAGATATTAACTTAATCTTAAGTATTTAGAATTAAAATAGTAAATTACTAATTATTTAAGAAGAGAAAGTATTATTATTTTTTATAATAGAAATAATATAAAATATCAGCTGTATATTTAGAATCTTGGCGATAACCATAAACAAACTTAAAGTAATTATATAGAATTATAAGTTTCTATTTTCTATTAGGTTACTTAAAGATTCTTAGCTTAACTGAAAGTTAGTATATAAATTATAAATACTAACTTTTATAAAATTATAACTTTAGCTACACTATTATTAATCTCTTATTTATTACTTTTGAAATACTATTTTATGATTATTAATTAAAATTCTTAAAAGCTATAAGGTAATTTAAGAATATTAGTTTTACTATAAATAGTAATAAGAGGATTTAGCTTTTACTAGCTCTTTTTCCCCTACTATATATATATAAGAGTCTAGAGTAGAAAGGTTATTATATAAGAGATATTAAAGCTATTTTATATTACTAAAGTAATATTAATAGTATACTTAGTATACTTACAGCGGACCTCCTCTATAACTTTATATATAATTGAGACTCAGGCAATAATATTCAGAGAGGAAGCTAAATTTTCCATAAAATATAAGTATACTTTAAAAACAAATAGTATAAATATAAGATTATTTAGATTAGTAGTATTATTAATTACTTTATGTACTGCCTAAAAGAATACTTCTCATATGATAATAGGAAGCTTTATATAGTAAATTTTATATATATAGTGGAAAAATATATAGTAATACTTTACTTTACTAATATTATTCTATATCTTAATAAATATAATATAAACTATTAATTCTATAGTTTTTACCTCGAATCTAAAGTTTTTAAATTAAAAGGTTATATTTATATTAGTAGTAATAAAATCAGGAAAGCTTTAATATATATTAATTTAATATATCTTAAGAGTCTCTTATATTATCTTTACTAATAGATTAGATAAAGATTAAGTAGTATTAAATACTATTATAATATTAATAATATATAATATATTATAGTTATTAATATAGATAATATTCATAATAATCTTAAAGTTAAAATTAATATTACTCTAAATAGTAAATTAGAAATATAAGAAAGCTATACTATATATTCAGTAGTAGTAGTAATACTTCTTAAAAGTCTTAAGAGTATATTATTTAACTAAATACTCTACCTTAATAAGGATATTATAAAGATATACTATAGCTGGATATCTAAAATAGTAGTAAAGTCTCTATATCTTTATCTCTATAAGGTATATAGAGGCTATTATTTTCTCTTTATTAAGAAGTATCTATAGATATCCCTATTTTAAAATAATAAGTATAATCTTTTTACCTTAGTGAAACTTATTAGAGATATTATTAAATATAATGCTGAGGCAATCTATATTTACAAAATAGAGGAGAAAGAGTATATTATAAGAAACTATATAAAATATAATAATACTAAGTAGTATAAATATATTTACTATTCTAAATATTATAATAGAAGTAGTTTCTCTAAGATATATTATAATTAGTTTACCTTATAGAAGTATAAGAGTAATAAAGAGATTAATTAATTAGTTCAATATAATAAACTAAGAATACCTAATAGTTAAGAAACTAGTAGTATCTAAGTTAGATAGAATATCTTAAAATATAGTATTTAAGTAGTAGCCTTTAAGTATAAAAGTATATATAGAAGTAATAATATTATCTATAAGTTTACTATTAGTAGTAATACTTTTAGTAAGAATATAGATTACTATTTAATTTTAAAGATTTCTAGTAATTTTACTTTTATCTAAAGTAATAAACTTTTCACTATAAAATAATATAAAAATATCTCTAGAGTAAATTCAGTAGAATAATCCTCCTCAAGATTAATATCTATTTAATACTATATAATAATATCTCTATTAATATGAACTTCTAGTAGAACCTTAAGGCTATTATTATTAAACCTATTAACATTTTTATAATTTATAAGGAAAACTTAGTATACTACTATAGAATATACTTTAGGGTTAGTAGTTAACTTATATTTATTATAGAAAATTTATTTCTCTTTAAAAGTATATCTTATAGATTAATAATTAAGTTTACTATATATAATACTTTTTATTAGTATAGTTATATATAGATATTAGAGGTAAGTAATAACCACCTAGAGTATGAAGCTATATATATATATAAGTATAACTATAGTTTTAAGGATTACTTTAAAGTAAGTCATATATATAGTTAGTCTAAAATTAGTTTCTAGTTACTCTCTAGTAATTATCTCTATTATTTTATATGTATTATATTTTTTAGATTAATAAGGTATTACTTATAGTTAATTATAATTAGTTATAAAGACTTTGAGAGACTACTATAAGCCTAAAGAGGGCTAACTAATATTCTAATATGTTATAGTATATATTTATAATTTAGAGGTAGAAGGTATTTTTTATCTAAAGTTTAGCTAAGAAAGCTTCTTAGATATATATAAGTTTTAAGATTAGAAACCTAAAAGCTTCCTTTTTACTCTTATTAGGATTCTTAGTAATAATATTTTAAAAGATAGTATTTTGCTAGTTAGAGAGATAAAGCTATTAATTTTCATTATTCTTAAAATAATTCTGAATTTATTAGACTATTTAGTTTGGTTACTTTTGCTCTGTACCTGTGGTGGTATCTAAGCTCTTCACCCTATATGTGGTTCTAACTGTAAAATATACCTGGTAACAGCATTCATGCTAATGCTGGCTCACAACTGGTTTAAACGGTAATAAAATTACCTATTGTCGTGGACAATTATACCCCCATTTTGTAGCAACGTTTTTATTTAGTTACTTAGACTATTTAGTTAAATATAAAGTTAATATTTAAGCTACGTAAGTAGTTAAAATAAAACTTAAAAGTATTAGTTTTCAGTATAATTAAAAAAAACTTCCCTTATATATATTATGGGATACTAAACTTAAAGTAGTTACTACGGAAAATATAAATCTTTAACTTAAAAATATTATAGAAGCTTCTACTATACTTTATACTTTTATTATATACTTTCGTGAGGTTTATAATATACTTAGTAAATATATTATTAAAAAAAATAGTAATAATAGTATATAGGGAATATTTTTAATACTTAGATTAGTTTCAGCTATAGTTTTAGTAGTCTTTTTAGTATTAGAGAGGTTTTAAGATAGTTAAATAGGAGGCTAGTAAAACTAATAGTTATAATAGAGGTTTCTTACCCGAGGCTATATATATATAAGTTAGTTAGTTTAGTAGTAAGTATCTTTTTTTAATTACTTATAGTAAGAATATTACTAGTATAATATTTTTAACTTTTAGTTAGGTATTATAGAGAGGTAGTAGAAAATCCAACTTTACTATTATAAAGTAATTAAGCTACTTAGAATATTTCTTAAAATTACTTCTCAAGATATTATAATATCTATTAATATTATTAATTTCCTTAAGGATTTATAGCTTAAACTCTTTTTATTAAGTAATTTAGTATAAAACTATAAAAGTTTACTTACTACTTATATTTATCTTAATTCTATATACTATAAGGTAGTTTCTGAAATAATAGACTATTTTAATATTAGCTTATTACTATATTTTAATAGGCTACTACTTAAAATCGCCCTTAAATATCTAAAAAAAACTCTAGACTATATATCTCTAGATATTTATAGAGGGCTACTTAATAGGCTATATAGGTAGAGATACTTACATAGTTCTTGGCTATAATATTCTTATAGTTAATATTAAGAATTTAGCTAAAAAGCGTTAGGTTAAGATATAGATAAAACTTTATAAATATAGGAATACCTAATAATACTATTATTATAGATATAAGGGTATCTTAGGTAGATATCTTACCTATAGAGGTTAATTTAGATATTATTATAAAGGCGAGAGGAGTATAAAGTAAGGGAAGATTATTAATTTTACTGGATTTATATAGAGAGGGATAGAAAAAGAGTTTTTAAGAAGCTATACAAGTCTCTTAAGAGTTTAAAGCTAGAGATACTATAAATTTCTTGTTGCAAAGTAGCATACGCCACATACGTAGCTAAACGCCGCTCCACAGCCATAATCCATAGGGTTAAAATACACCTCAGATTAGGTATTCTACATATACCAAAATTAAGCCTTTTTGCTTCCTCACATATGCTCCCTACGGCCGCAATACCTTCGTAACAGTTATAAGCCTAGCTTTTTGGTGTTTTTACGTTATACTAGATAACTTCGTCTCTCCCTCTATACTACTAATTAAATAGTTAAACTATATAATACTATCTATATAAGAACCTTCTTATAGTGGGAGATATAGTCCTTAAGGAGCCTTCTTAATAGCCCTCTTAAGGAGCCTTATACTATTCCTTCCTCCTCTTAAGGTAACACCTCACACTATTACCTTATTTCCTCTTGAGGTATCTTTACTTTATCTTCTCTCGAGGCATCCTCACCTTGTCTACTCTTGAGGTATCCTTGCCTCATCTTCTCTTAAGGCACCCTTATCTTACCTCCTCTACTTGGGGGGCGGCACTCTTATGCCGTATTCCTTCTCCAAAAAATAATGGCAAAGTTCCCTCCTCTTAAGGCGCCCTTGCCTTATCCTCTTGAGACGCCTTTGCGCTATCTCCTCTCCTCTTAAGGATTCCTGGTAGTTCGACGGAGGCATTTTGGTAAATCGACGGACCCTCTTAACAGACATTTTTCATATATACTATTACTAACTCTAAGTTCTAATCCTAACTAAGCCCTCTCTCTAACCAGAACCCTATTACCTTACTACTCTATAAACTAACCTTCTTTTTCTGATATTTCTCCGATTTTTCGCTGAATTTTAATTGATATTTTTATATTAAAGAAACTCAGTAGTACTGTTATGGCTGTCAGCTAAACTTCGGGATGCACAGACGTTTTTTGTTTGCAAAGCGGCGCATTACCAAAATGCCTCCGTCGAAATACCAGGTATCCCTCTTAAGATGGCCTCACGCCGTCTCCCCTCCTCTAGAGGCGCCCTCGCCTTGTCTCCCTTCGAGGCATCCACGCCTTACCTTCTCTCCTTGGGGGGTGGTATTCTTACGCCGTCTTCCTTCTTTGAAAAATGATGGCAAAAGCGACCTCCTCTTGAGGCGCCCTTACCTTGTCTCCTCTTGAAGCGTTATTACCTCGCCTCCTCTAGAGGTAAGATGTCTTCCACCCACTCTTCCCTCCCTCTTCTTTACTTCGCTTCGCTTTCTACCTTTTGAAGGCTTTATTTTTAAGTTTTTTTCCAGACTGTATATGGTTTGTGTGCGATCTGGGGGGGTGAAGAGAGCCCTGGCCCTAGCTAGAGCCCCTGGTCTCCCACTAACTAGAGTATAGAGTGAGGTTGCCTAGTATGCCAAATACTGAGGCGTAGAGGGTATTCCCATGCTTCGGAAGAGTATTCGGGCGCTTACTATTCCAGTGCCTTTATGTAGGTGGCTATACTATATGGTGCCTTCACGCCTATATATAAACCTCCGCCCCGCCGAGGGACCTTGTAGAGGGGTTGCCATGAGTGATACCAGAGTAATCTGAAGAAGGTCTAGCCTTATATTATCCAGAATAGTGCAGCCGTCTTATACTGGGAATACAGCCGGACGTGGGTATTGGTTTTAACTGTAGCCTTGGATGTGACTATTTGCATAGCTACCCTACGCTATAGTCTCCAAGGCCAGAAGGCTGCTTTAAATGAATACTAAAAATATTTATAAAGAGTGAGAATACTATATTTACTTTATAAGCCCTGGGGAGACTCAAAAATAAGCATACCACTTTAAATAGATACGGGAGATATTCAGGAGGTGCAATATTAAGCCTCACACCTTATACGCAAGATAGTTATTTATAAGTAGCATAGCCGCTCAGGATTATCAATTTTAGCTATAGGCTTTAAGGGCTTAAATAACGTTTACCCTATATACTTACTTAGGGGATATTAATATCTATAATAGTTATTCAGATATTCCTTTTATATTTAGGAAACCTAGATAAAACTACTGGGAATAACCTTATTTAGACGTAAGATAATATCTTACGCCTGGGGGAGTATGTTACAAAGCAGTATATACTATATTTGTGGCTAAACGCCGCTCTATAGCCACAATCCATAGAGTCAAAATACCCCTCAGATTAGGTATCCCACATATACCAAAATCAAGCCTTTTTGCTTCCTCATATACGCTCCCTACGGCCGCGATACTTTTGCAATATCTCTAATACTAAAAGGTTTAGCAATAGCTTAAAGGAGTTTATTATACTTACTAAATATACTTTAGTTAGTAAATAAAGAGGGTATAGTCATAATCAACTTCTCTATAACCTTATAGAGTAAAGATTAGTATATTTTTCAGAGATATCTATTAACCTAAAAATATCTAAGTAATAATAACTACTATTATTTTTTTACCTTATATAAACCTTAGGTATAGAGTTTTATAATTACTTCTTCTAGTATAATAGGCTTTACTAATCTGCAGTATAGTAATATAACAGTTAGGTTAACTACTAATTAGTGTTAGTTTAATTATTAAGGTAATTATATACTATATATAGTCTTATTATATAGATATAAACTAGTATTCTGGTTTTTAGTTATTATTATTACTATATTATATAGTATATAACGCTATATAAGGCTCTAGATCTATAGTATAGTAATTACTTACTAATTGCCACACTACTAAGCTATAGCTGACGCTAGATACTAGGTATCTGTGGCTAGTAGGCTATAGAGGGTATACTGCTACGTACTTAGTAGTGCGTATAGTTACCATATACCCTACAGTATAGCGTAACTGACGCTAAGGTAAAAAACCTCTATTTTAATTTCTAGTCTTACTAGCCTCCTATTTCTCTATATTAAAATCTTTCTAATAGTGGATAAACTATTAAAAGTATAGTTAGTAACTATCTAGATAGTTTAAATATTCCTTATAAGTTACCTCTATTATCCTTCTTAATAATATATTTACTAAGTATACTATACACTTTACGAAGTTATATAATAAGAGTATAAAATATAGTAGAGGTTTTTATAATATTCTTAAGTTAGAAATCTATATTTCTTTTAGTTACTACTTTAAGTTTAATATTCTATAGTATATATACGTAAAGCTTTTTTTAATTATACTTAAAAATAATATACTTAAGCTTTATTTTAACTACTTAGGTAATTTAAATATTAACTTTATATTTAACCAAATAGTTTAGAAGGTTAAAGATTACTTTAAGAATAATAAAGATTAATAACTTTACCTCTCTAACTAGTAAAATACTATCTTCTAAAATATTTTTACTAAAAGTTCTAATAAATATAAAAAGAAAGCTTTTAAACTTCTAATTCTAAAACTTATATATATTTAAATAGCCTTCCCTATTAAAATTAAAATAAATAATATCCTCTACCTTCAGCTTATAAATTTATATTATAATATATTAGAATATTAGTTAGCTTTCTCTAGTTTTATAGTAATCTTCTAGAGTTTCTATAATAAATTATAATTTACTATAAGTAATATCTTATTAATCTAAAAGGTATAATATATATAGAATAATAGAGAGAACTACCAGAAGGTAACTAGAGACTAATTTTAAACTAATTATATATATAATTTACCTTAAGGTAATTCTTAAGATTATAATGTATTTCTATATATATATATAAGTTTATATTTGAAGTGGCTATTACCTACCTCTAATATTTATATATAGTTATACTAATTATAGATATTATATATAAAGTAAATTCAATTATTAATTTATAAAATATACTTTTAAGAAAAACTATACCTTACTTAATAATATAAGTTAACCATTAACCTAAAGGTATACTTTATTGTAATATACTATATCTTTCTTATAAACTATAAAAATATTCATAGCTTTTATAATTATAACCTTAAGGCTTTACTAAAGGTTAATATAAATAAAGATATTATTATATAACATTAAAGAGGGGGGGTTAATAACTTACTCTCTATTGTAAATACTTATTATAACCTTTATATTTATAACCTTAATATCCTCGAGACTATATTCTACTTAATAAATAACTTAAGTGGAAAATAAAGTATTTTAACTAAAGTCTTAACTTTATACTACTCAACCTCTCTAAAGTATATCTTTATACTTTTATTAATAGCTTTTTCACTAATAATATAAACCTCTTATTTCACCTGGAATTTACGATGATTTTAAACTAAAAAACTATAATTAGTAATAGTTAGTTTAACTTTAATAGTGACTCTTTATATTACTTATTTAATATAAATATAAATATTACTAAAAGTATACTTACTTTAGAAACTTATATTATAGTAGTTAGTATAAACTTTACCTATATTATAATTATATTACTTAAGAGTATCCTTAAGTATTAAAAGCCTCCTGTCAGGCTGGATTTATATTAAGTGATAGGATCTCTAAATAGGTAGGTATTATATTATATAACTATTTAAACTTATCTTTCCCCTCCCTTAGCTACTACTCTATACTAATATTTAAGCTTTACTACTTAGAATAACTATTATTTTCGGACGTTAGTATTCTCTTATAGGAAACCTAATAAGCTTCTAATACTCCCCCTCTCGATTATAGCTTAATATAATCCCCCCTCTAAGAGGTTCTATCTTTAGAACCTAACTACTAAAATTTAGTATAAAGAAGTAATATTCTACTTCCTTTCTAATATTTCTTATTAGTTAGAATCTGGAAATTTATTCTAAACTTTATATCTTAGTCTCCTAATATTAAATTCTAGCTAATATTAGTTTCTTAAAATATATTCTAATTATAACTATATTTTAGTTAACTTAATATCCCCCCTAGGGTAATCTATCTTTCTTAACTATAAGAATATTAAAAAAACTTCTTCCTCACTCTTAATTATAGAGATTTTATATTTATTATATTTATAATCTCTCCTCTCTTTAGAGATATTCTCCTTAATATCTTCTAGTAACTATTAGTAAGTTTCTTATTCCTTCCTATTTTATAGAATACTATTTTCAGTATCCAGATTTAGATATTATTTATTTTATAGTTTTCTTAACTTTAGAGAACTATATTATCCTCTATATTATTTCTATTATCTTGTTTTAGTAACCTCTAAATAACCTCTTTATTATTAAATTATACTACCCTCTATCTTAATAAAACTCTTAACTACTTATAGCTAAATAAAAACTATTTTTATTATTTAATTTTTTAACTTTATAGATATAATTACTATTTTCTTTTATTGATAATTTTATTTTTAGAATATTAATAATAATAATAATAATATAATATCTACCCCCACTACTACTAATATCCTAGTTTTACTTTCTCTTCCTACTTTAAAGAAGGAAGTAACTAAATTTTCTTATATTACTTATAGATAACTACCTACTAATAGCTCTAATAATAATAATAACTTTAATTTTATATATTTTATTCCTTATTGTTACTACCTCTATCTTTTAGCTAATTAGAATCCCTAGAACTCTATTTGAATATTCTATCTCTACTATAAAACTACTAATAAGTCTCTATAGTTTCTCTATCTTTATTATTCTAACTATTTTAAATACTAATAATAAGTATTCTTATTATAATACTATATATAGTAAAAAATATATTCTAGTATATTTCTATCTCCTCTCTTATGAACTATTTTTATAGCTAAAAATTTATTTTTAATATTTCCTAAATTACTTATATTACTACCTCCTCTACTCTAGTTCTCTACTATCTTTTTAATAATGTTTTATTAAAATCTAACCTCCTTACTGCTATCTATAACACTGAGGTAATTATGTATATTTCTAACTTCTAATACTCCCTTATTAACTAATTATATAAGAAGAACTTATTAAGATAAAAATTATAACTAAGAAAACCCTCTAGACTAAAACCTCCTATACTAATAAGTCTAACACTAAATATAAAACTAAGAATAAGGAGGCTAAATAACTAACTTATAAATACTAAGTTATAATTACTAAAATTTTAGCTTCTACTATTTTACAGTAAAACTACCTCTTAGAGTAAAGCCTCCAGATTACTACTATTTTTTACTTAATATAGAAAATATAAACCTATACTATTAAAGTCTAGACTACTATCCTTATAAGTCTCTAAACTATTTTTCTAAAGTAATCTTTAACTTATTCTTATATTATTAATATTTTTTTCCTCCCCCAGTATCCCTCTAGTAACTTCCTCTCTCCTAATATTCTTATTATAATATACTAATAATCTTAATTTCTATTTATCCTCCCCTAAGAATTCTAATAAGAAGGATAATAATAATAATAATAATATTAATAGAAATAATAATAATAATAAAGTTACTTAATCTAGTTTCCCCCTACTTCCCCCCTAATACTTTATATTTATATTCCTTTTAGAGTTTAGTTACTATTTTTAAGCTTATTTTATTTTTCTCTAGTTTTTAAACTTGATATAAACTTTATAACTTTATCTTACTAATAATTTAACTTTACTACCCCTCCTATAATCTACTAGTAATATTCTAAATACCTACTTTATACTTAAATTTTAACTCCTTTAAGATATAATATTAAAATTCTTATAAATTTTACTCTATTTTATATTCCTTCTACTTAACTAAATATTATTAATTCCTTTAAGATTTTTTATAATCTATAATATAATTAACTTTATATATATTATCTTCTAAATTTTTAATAGAGATTATTTAAGACTTTAGTAATTCTCCTCTATATTTCTCTAACTAAAATAGAGAGAAGATATTATAAATTTAATATCTTTTTTTAAAGTTAAATTTAAATATTTATCTCCTATTAACTATCTATATTACTCTAAATAACTCTAAATATTTATTAGATAGTTTCTTAACTAATTATTTTTACTTAATATTTTTAGTAGATAGTAATATATAATTACTAACTTTAAAGTCTAACTACCTCCTTCTTTTATTATATTACTTTATATATTTCTTATTTACCTCCTCTAGTAGACCTTTAAGCTACTTATAATATAACTAAAAATATCTCACTCTCTCTTTTATTATTAAAATAACCTTAAGTTTAACTCCCTCTAAGATATTATTATAAGATCCTATTAGTAAATAGCCTATTAAAATATCTACTAATATTATCTTAATAATACTATAAATAGAAATATTATAGATAAACTTAACTATAAGTAACTATTTTACTTAGTTATCCTAATTGAAATTAACTACTACTCTCAGGAAGTATTCTATATTCTAATTTTAATACTCTATTTAACTATCTATTTGGAAGTAATATACTATATTTAGTTTCTACTTAATAACTAGTAGGTAAGTAAAAAACACCTAAAATCTACTTATGAATAATAATCCTTAATTTAATATAATAGTCTGAAGGATTCTATATTTTAGAAGAATATTATTTACCAGTAAAACTACTAGTTTATCTACTATTAAGAACTCTCTAGTTAGTAAGTAGAAAGTTTACTTAGTAAATCAGTTAATAACCACTAGGATACTATTATAGTTTTTCCCTAAGAATCTTATTAACTTAGGTAATTTAGTAATAAGATTTATATTAATATATTACTATAAATTATTAAATATTAATAAAAATACTAATATATTATATAGAAAATAATATCTAAATTTTAATTTTTAGTATACTTTATACTATAATATATATTCTATAATATCTTTTTTTATTAACTTCTATTAGTATATCTAGCTTAACCTCTTAAATATCTTAGTAATTTTTAAGTATCCTCCTAGGAGTTTATTATAAAAATCTATTAGTAAATTAACCTGAAACTAGTAACTATCTAGAATAACTAACTTAAACTAGAATCTTACTCCTCTTTTATTATTAAGAAATTACTTACTACCTCTTAGTTATAACCTCTCTCTTCTCTTTATAGTAACTTCCTTCTATATCTCTCTAATTTCCTTTTCTAATATTCTTTTTAATCTCTCTAGAATAAGATCCTTAGAATTTATTTAAAATTCTTAGTTTTAGAGGTATATTATTACTATTTAGTCTAGAAACTAACTTAAGAAATCTTTAAGGAAAGTTATTTTAGTATTCTAAATTTCTCTCTCTATTAGTTAGTAGTTAGATTATCTAGAGAGACTATTAGCTAGATTTTACTTTCCTAGTTAATAGTTAATAATATAATTCAATAATAATATATTTTATAAGAATTTTATTTATCTACTATTAAGCTGGAATTTTACAGTTAGATACTAATAATCTAAATAGTTAGTAAGAAAGATAATTTTATATTAAAAATATAAAAAATAATACTTCTATATACATACTATTTTACAGATAGTAAGTAATTCCATTTTTAGTATTCTATATCTTAACTCTACTTCTCTTAATTTCTATAAGAAATATACTAATAGTTACTATCTATTTTCTTCTAGCTAGATTACTATTATCCCTATAGTAAAATCTAAAATATCTATCTCTATCTAGATTAGTAAAGTTAGGTTAAAATAATATAAAATAGAGATTTTAGTAAATCTTTCTTTTAGATCCTTAAAAACTTCTATTACTCTAGAAGTTATTATATTTTCTCCTTTTACCTACTTAGTTAGTTAATTAGTAAGTTTAGTATTTATTATAGAGTAATTCTAAATAAATCTCCTATAGAATCTTATAAATCCTAAGAAAATCTAAATCTCTCTAATACCAATAAATACTAACTATTTCTTAATAATTACTACTTTCTCCTCCTCTATAATAATATTATTAAGAGAGATTATAAAACCTAGAAATTTAATAGTTTATATATAAAATTTATATTTCTCTAGATTAATATAAAGCTTTATAGTAGATAATTAGCTAAATATCTCTTTTACTACTTCTATATATTTCTTTTTTATCTTTATAAAAATCAGAATATTATCTAGATAAATAATATAGATAATATCTATCAAACCTATTAGAATATTATTAATATATACCTAAAAAATTACTAGGATATTAATAAGTCTGAATAATATAACTTAATATTTAAAGTATCTATATTATATCCTAAATACTATTTTCTACTTATCTCCCTCTTATATATATACTTAGTAGTATATATCTTTCAGATCCAGTTTAGTAAATTATAAAGCTCTCTCTAGCTAGTCTAAAATCTTACTAATAAGAAGTAGAAATAATTAGTTCTTAATAGTAATATTATTAAGCTCTCTATAGTCTATATATAACTTTAGCTTACTCCCTTTCTTTAGGATAAATAGAATTAACACTCCTACTAGGCTCTAAGATATTCTAATTTATCCTTTTTCTAATATTAATTCTAAATATTATTATAATTCCTCTAGTTCTTTCTCTATAAGCAAGTAAATAAAACTTTATAGAAGCTTCTTATCCTCCTCTAACTTTATTATATATATATAAATATCCTCTTCTACTAGTATACTTACTTTCTTTATATTAAAAATATAAATTTACTCTTAGTATTTTAATAGTAACTAAATATCTTTATCCTTCTCCTTATTTATATCTCCCCTAGGTTACTATTATATAGCTTACTATTCCCCCTCTATTAATACTAACAGAACTAAGATTACTAATATATATTTAAATTACCTCTTAGCCTTATTAATTACTTTAGCTTTATATACTAGTTTGATATTACTAATAGCTAAGGAATAAATTCAGCCTAGAGTCTTCTACTTTAAATTTAACCTCACTTCTCTACTTTAGGGAATCTCTAGAATAATATTATATTTACTAATTTTACTTACTTAGAATATATAAAACTTTATCCTTATTATACTGAGGTTATTTATAATTTTTATAACTATAGTATATATTCTATATTTAAATATTACTTCCCCCTAGAGACTTAATATCTCTAACTCTCTACTAATCTCTATAAGTTTAATATTATATAATATATTTTAACTTAGGATATTCTTATTAGCCTCTAGGTTAATAAGTACTTTCCCCTTCCTCTAACTCTTCCCTATATAGACTAATATTTCAACCTTAAAATATTAGTAAAACTCTAAATCCTACAGAATTTAAATACTATTAACCTTAATTACTATTAAGTAATAAGATCTTCCTATATACTTAAGTTCCTTATATATATAGTATATATCTTTTTTATATTAGTAAGAATATAATCTATCTTACTATAGTTATAATACTTTAGAGGTTCCCTGGGGGCTATAATTCTAACCTATAAGGTATCTTCTTACTTAATCTTAAGTAATATAACTATAATAGTAAATTACTTTCTAGACTAATTCTTACTACTTATCTCTCTAGTAGGAATTACTATTAATACTACTAGTAATCTATAGTATCTCTATTTTAGTATCCTATAAGTAGAATCTACTAGAATTAACCTACTTATAAATTATTTAATAATTTCTATTTATTTAGTAGTATAATTTAGTTTCTAGTAAGTTACTAAGAGGCTCTTATTTATAATTACTCTCTTTAACTCTAGTAGTAAATAGTTAATAATATTAATAATATAGAGCCTCTCTAGCTAAATATCTAAATATTCAGTTTTAATAATCTTATAAATATCAATAAACTACTAGTAAGTTTAGCTAACTCTCTACTATATAGTATCTAACTGAGTAAATATAATAATAACTTTAATATTAATATTATTTATACTTAACTTAAGCTACTCCTCTATAGCTAATTAAGTAACCTACTTAATATTATTACTATATATAATAGAGATCTACTTAATCTAGTAGTAGGAAGTAATACTCTTAAGGTATAAGTCTATATACTAAACTTTATCTTTATCCACTATAAAATTATCTTCCACTATAATAAACTATCTTTTAAGTTTAAATAGGAAGTTATTAAAGTTAAACTAGCTACTCTCCTTATAATAAATAAAAGTAAGCTATTTCACTAAAAGGTCTCCTCTCTACCTTTTAGACTCTAGAATAGGAATAATAAAACTTCTAATAATCTCCTTCTCTATATTTTCTCCTCTTCTTAAAACTATTAGCTTCTATAATTTCTACTTCTTTCTTAATTTTATTATTTCTTCCTTAATTAATTAATTAAGCTCCACTTTAGAAAGATTACTATCATTCTGAGGAAGCTACTTTTCCCCAGGGTTATTAATATTACTATTAGTTACTATAGAGGTTAGTTCTCCATTTATACCTAACTCTCCTAAGCTATTAATAGTATACTATACTTAAGTGATTTATATATATAATATTATTATAATCCTACTAGTTAGTATACCTAAAAGTAAGTAGAAATTCGAATATATCAGGCTGGGTTTATACTAAGTAATAAGATCTCTGAATAGGTAGGCGTTATACTATATAACTATCTAAACTTATCTTTCCCCTCCCTTAGCTACTACTCCACACTAGTATTTAAGCCTCGCCACCCAGAATAACTATTATTCCAGGCGCCAGTATTCTCTTACGGAGGACCCAATAGGCTCCCGGTGCCCCCCCTCTCTACTGTAGCCTGACACCTCCTTAAATTCTAACTATTATATATACTAACTTATTTTTACTTTATAAATACCTTATAAAACTTAGTACCGCTAAAACAAAATACATAATATTTAATATTATAGTGTTAAAATAATTATATAAATACTATAAGCTTTCTAAGATACAGTAAATTAATAGAAATAATAATATTAATAATATTTTAATAAAATATATTCTAAACTGCATCCTTAAAAGATTTTTTAATTTAAACTATATAATTACTCAAATAAAGAAATAAGTAACTTAAGTAAAATAGATTAATAGATATTCAAATATTATTTGGGCAAAACAATATACATTATAAAAGGCATTATTCTTTATATTATTAGTTAAACTATATAGCCTACCATACTATAGTTACGTTAGGTAAATAGTCAGTTTGTATAGCTATATAGCTATACTAACTATAGAGCCTCTTTTATATATATATAGCCTCTGGCTATATAACCTAGAAATAATAATAATAATTACCAAAATAGTTTGCATCCGCACTATAAGACTATAGATAGCATGCAATTTTACCTCTGATAGATAAACTAACACTAATTAGTGGTTAACCTGATCGTTATACTATTATACTGCAGATTAGCAAGGAATATTATTAGAAGAAGTAATTACAAACCCTATATCCAAAGTTTATATAAGGTAAAAGATTATAGCAGTTATTTATCATTTAGCCGCTTTTTAGGTTAACAGGTATTCCTGAATTATATATTAATATTTACTTTATAGGGTTACAGAGAAGTTGATTATTATTAAACCCTTGATATTACTAAGTAGAGTTTATTTAGCAAATATAACCCTTATAGCTTTATAATCTTTATTTAGGTACTGGAGTCTATAGTATCCTTAGTTTCCTACTCTAGATACCTTTAGGTTAATAGATATTCCTAATTATATACTAATATCTACTTCCTAAAGCTAATAAGAAGTTAATTATTATTATACCTTTATTACTACTAACGGGAGTATATTTATAAATATACTTAAGAGGTATATAATATTACTACCTTCTTGAGGTAATACTGTAGGCTTTATAGCTGCATAACTATATAGCCTTATAGCCTCTTGAAATCTCCCAATACCCCCTATTTATATAACTTAGATAATAGCTTTCTTCTATAGTATTTGCAACCTTAAGAGGGCTATATATAACAACAGCCCTCTCCTGCAGCCCTTATGGCTTCAAGTGAGCTATATATAATAAAAGCCCTCTCCCACAGCCCTTATAGCTTCCAGAGGGTTATATCATAAAAGCTCTTTCCTATAGCCTCCAAAAATAATAATCTTGGAGACTACTAAAAAGTATATAATATTACTAACCTTTTAAGATAATAACCTCCTTATAGCTAATAGTATTATCACCTTCTTAAGGTAATACTGTAGGCTATATAGCCGTATAGCTATATAGCTATATAGCTTCTATAGCTGTATAGCTATATAGCTCTTACGGCCCTATAGTCTCAAGCTTTCAATAAAGTTCTATATCCTCCAGATCTCTGATATTTACTTAAAGATTTCCCAGTGATTAATATAACTACTATAATTATATAGAAGGATAAATAGGTAATAGGTTTAGTGGCAAAAAGAGGGTATCGAAAAAAATAGGTTTTAGTAGTTAGCTATTTGGCTTTTTAATATTTAGATAACGTTGCTATAATATAAAGAAAAGTTACTAGTGATAGTTTAACTATTCGGTTTAATTATTATAGGCTACTAGGCTACCTTATAGCTTACTATACTATAGCTATATTAGGTAGATAGTTAGCCTGTATAGCTATATAGGCTACGTGGCCAGTATAGCTATATAGCTATATAGCTATATAGTATCTTCTATATATATATAGCCTCTTCTATATATATAGCCTCTGGCTATATAACCTAGGAATAATAATAATAATTACCAGAATAGTTTGCATCCGCACTTTGAGACTATATACAGTATGCGATTTTACCCCTAATAGGTAAACTAATATATATAAATAGATAGACACCAGGGTATATAATAAAAAGAAAAGTTGACAGTATTAATTATATTATACTATAGAGTATATAGTAACTACATATAATACTATATATATAGTGGTATATTTTCTATACCTACTGGCTATAGTTACCTAATATCTGGCGCTAGCTGTAGCTAAATAGTATAGTAATTAGTAAGTAATTACTATACTGTAAATATACAGCCTTACGTAATGCCATATACTATATAATATAGTAGTAATAATAACCAAAAACTAGAATACTAGTTTGTATTTATATAATAAACTTACATACAGTATATAATAACCCCAATAATTAAACTAATATAAATATTTATACCTTTAACCTTATTAGTATACTATATATAATAATATATATAATATACTTTCCCCTATTATAACTAATAAATATAACCTTTAAGGTTAATAGAGTATATTAGAAATAATATATTTAGGTAGTGGAGTTGATATTTTTTAAACTTTAGATATCTATAATATTTCTATAGGCTTTATTCTACTGAAACTAGTTAAAATAAAGTTCTATATAATAGGTTTAGCTATATTTAGTTATATAACGTCTATAATTAGTAAGTGGTTTAGATAAGTGAGTGGTTTACCTAACTGCAACTATATTAACTTCAGACTTATATTTTATATTCAACTATAATATAGTATATCGCTATTAAATAAAGAAACCTAAGTGGTACTAGCAGCCTTAGTTATTAAAAATAACTAAAAGCTTAATACTTAAGTGGTTATATAAATTTACTTAATATTATATATAACTTTACTCTACTAATTAAAAGGGAAATTATTTTGATATAATACTACTTCTAACTTATGGAATTTAACTATATTTAAAAAAAAGAAGTTAGTTAAGTATATTTTTAATTTAGATTTCTAATATTTTTCTTTCCACCTAAATAATATGGAAGATATAGCTAATTAACTATTTACTAATTATAATATACCTCCAGTTAGAAAGTATTAAGCTTCTAATTTTATTCAATACTATTAGAGGCTGGCTGCTATAAGAGATACTTTAGTGGTGCCTAAATGGTCTTATAATAAACTTAAAGAGTTAATATTTATAGTGAAAACTTTTTACTAAATTATAGGGGTGGCAACTTTATAAAGTCTATATAGCTATATTCTATATAAGCTTTAAGGCTTAGGCTTATAATATACTTTCTACTAACTTTCCCTCCGTTACTATAGTAATAGTAATTATTAATAATCTTATAGTTATATTGCTAGTTACCTAATTACCTAAGTAGATCTAGTTAATACAAGAATATATTTCTCTAATATTAGATAGCCTAACTAATAGAAAAATTTATACTATTATCCTCCAGATTACTTTCTAAGTAATTCTATACTGTAATTCCACTTTTCTTTATAACTATAAAATATACTTTCTCCTTCTATATTATAACTATTTTTTCCTTTTTGTAGATAATCTACCTACCCCCTTGCCGCACCCCCTATAATATTACTAATCTACTACTATTTTACCTTTATTTTCCTATTATTACTACTTTCTTTTATTATATTAGTTACTACTTCTACTAACATTAGTTTTCCTAATAATAATTCTAATTACTAATTTCCTCTCCGTAAGTTTACCTCTTATATTTAAAGTAGCTATATTATTAAAGGTAATTCTAATAATAAAGAGAATGAATTTTCCTAAGTAGTTAAGTTTACCTACCTTAACTATTAATTTAAATGTAATAGGAGTAACCTTACTTAAAGTTATATTTTAGGTTAAGGTTATTTCTACTGTAAATATTAAGTAATAAATTTAAAATATAAGTAGGAATTATATCTTTTTACTATTAGTTTTAAGTTATATACTACTGGCTGCTAAGTTAACTACCTGATTACTTACAGCAATTATATTACTATTTCCGCTATTTCTACTATTAATAAGAAAGGTAACTCTAAAGATTATTATACTACTATCGTTTTACCTACTTTTTCTGCTGCAATTTAATATTATAATGAATATCTTTATTATATTTAGTAGGTATCTTCTGCCTATATTACTACTATACTTACTATTCTTTTATTTTACACTAAAGGTAGTATTTTACCTACTATTACTTTTATTTCTAAGTAGATAATTACTAGCTTTAGTAATATTATATAGATAATAGTAAGTTTCTTTTTCTTTTTTTTCCTTTTTTTTAAATTATTTTGCTAATCTCTTTCCAGTAGAATATTATTATATACTCTAGTAGTTATATTACTTCCTATAATTACTATAACTATATTCTTAGCTTTACTGAAATTAGTTTACCTATTTATTACCTTTATATTCTTACTACCTTTTGTCTCCGCTAATAATATTTTAGCTAATAGTTAGCTGCATTTATCCCTATTAAGAATAATAATAAGGAGAATAAGAATAATAAGGAGGAGTTTGCAGATATAGTAAAGAAGGAAAAGGAGAATAATAATTGTTTTATTAAGAAGTAGATTTATAGTTTTATATTTATATAGTTTAGAGGTTATTTCATATTCTATTTATAGTTTATATAATCTTCTATTATTAGTAAGTTAATATTAATTTATTATTTTTATAAATATTTCTATATTATAACTTAAAATATAATATTACCTTATTATTAATAAGGTTTTTGAAAAGTTTCTAGATTAGTATATTATAGTCTTTGTATTTAACTAATATATTTTAGTTTTACTTTTATCCTAAGGTATTTTTTACTATAAGAATCTTTCTAATTTTATATTCCTTCTAGATTTTACTATTCTTCCTTACTAAAATAAAAATAAAATTAGAATAAATATCTCTATAATATTATAAGGGTAAGAAGATATTTTTAGCCTATGTAATAAAATTAATATAGAATATTAGGGAAATACTGGGGGGAATATCTAATATAATATTAAGTAAACTTAATATATTAATAATATAGTATTTATAAGCTATTTAGTTAAGCTTCTTATATAGGTAGCTTATTTCAATATATTATAAGAAAAGCTTAACTTTATTACTAATTTAGAATCTTTCTATTACTTATTATATTCTGTTAGTTTCTATCTTATTATGCTACTAAATATAAGTTATTATAACTTGAGCTAAAATTATATTCTTCTTAAAATAAGTAAGAAATATTAAAATTTACCTTAAGTTTAAGTTTATAGACAATTCTTCCATTATAATATATAAAATAGATATTACCTTAAAGTTATTTAGAAATTTATTAGAATTTATTTTAGTTACAGAAAGGCTTTTATTATTCAATATTAGTTGGTATATAGTAATATATAATAGTTAGTCTATTTACAAAAAGATAATATATATCTGTAGAAATACTTAAATTTGAGATATTATTTATTTTATTTTACTATCTATCTAGAGGTAGAATGATATTAAAAGAAGTTATTTAACTTTTATAAATTAATATAATATTAACTAAAAGATACTAATTTAGTTAGATTCTTAGTTAGTAATAATTAATATAGGGAAATTATAAAACTGCTACTATATATTCTAGACATATTTTATATAAGTTTCTACTAATATAGATATTTTAATTTCTAACTGAATATATTTAGAAAGTTGATTAATAATATCTATTAGGAATCTGGAATTATTCTCTATAATAGAAAGTAATTTTATTATAGAATTAATTAAGATTTAGAATTAGAATCTATTAGAAATTAAGAACAGCTATAAATATATCTAATAGTATCTTTAATTCTTATACAAATACTAGTAGATATTATATATCTTAATAAATTACTTAATATTTCTTAATATGTTATTTTAATATTAGTTTTATAAACATATTATAAATATTAAGTGAATATTAAGGTAGTTTAGAATAGAAACATTATAAATTATCTAAAGAATTATTATAATTAGTAGCTTATATTTAGAAATTTAGATTCTATCTTAATATAATAGTATACTATTTAACTGTACTAAGTAATTAGCTATTTATATTTTTATATTTACCTATAGGGGGAATATTTATACTGCCTATTAGATAGTATTCTAGTAGATTTTATATATTAATATTCCTAAAACCTTTTACTTCTAAAATATTAGCAGTATAATACTCCAGAATATTACATATCTATTTAATAATTTAGTAGTATTTTACTAGTAATTATTAATTATTAATATAGATTCTTTTCTATCTCTATCTATTTCTATCTATTAAATTAGAATTATAGAAAGTAATTTAACTATATTTACTATATTAATCTATAGAAAGTAGAGAATCTATATTAGAGACTATAGTTTAGTTATATTATTTTATTTTAATCTTAATAGGGTATTTGGATATTCTATAAAGTAGCCTAAGTGGTATTTTAGAATAGAATTCAATTCTAATAACGTTTTTGTTTATTTAGCCTATTACTTTAAGATAAACTTTAAGTTTATAAAATATTCTAAAGTCTTATAATTAGAAAGAATAGTAAAGAATTCTACTATATTTTATAGTTTTACTAATTATATTTTTAAATATACTATAACTACTAATAGCTTCTTATTATAAATAATATAATTTTATTAGACTGGGGTTAGTTAGGCTAAATAGTAAGTTACTATCTGCAGGATATTCTCTTTATCTTTTTATAATAATCAACTTCCTAATTCTACCTTAGAATTATCTACCTCTATTATTATAAGTTTCTTTAAATTCTATTAAATTATAACTAACTTTAACATAAATATAATCTTAAAAATATTAAATACCTTCTTATAAACTTCATTCTACTAAAATAGAATTTCCTTTTATATTAGTTATATAAGAGGTTTTATTAAGCTAGAGAAGTAATTTACTAAATTATAATAGAAATCTATAAACCTAAGGAAACTTGAGATACTCTAGACATTCTAAGGGACCTTCTACTTCTAAATAATCTTAATTTTCTTAAGGTTATATTATATTCCTTTTTTCCACCTTAATAATAAAACTAAGGTATTTAGTTTTCTATATTAAGAACTTATACTTCTCGAAATTTAGATATAAATTAGCTTTTTTTAGCTACCTTAGAATCTAAGTAACTTTAGCTTCATAATTAGCTTATAATCCATAGTTATAAATAAGAATATTATTAAGATATACTATAATAAGATTATTAAGAATATTTTAAAGTATTCTATTAATATATTACTAGAATATGGTAAGTATATTAATTAATCTGAAAGATATAATTAGCTACTTAAATAAGTAAAAATATATTTAGAAGATTATTTTATATTTATTTCTCTCTATAATATAGACTTTATAGAAAGCTATCTAGATACTAACCTTTTTAAACTATTTTACTTTAGATAATAAGTAAAATATCTTCTTAATTAATAGTAAGAAGTAGTAATTATAAATACTAATAATATTAAAAGTATAATAGTTTATATAAAGTTACTACTTTCCTTCTAGCTTCTTAATTAGAAAGATAGATATTTCTATAGCTAAGAAGCTAATTTATATTTAGCTTTTATTTATTAAGTTAGTAATTTAACGTTAAATCTTAAGAAGATACTTTTATAGTATATTATAAAGTAATTTCTAAGATAGATTTAGTTTAGTTCTATCTGGATTCTGTTTAAGTTATATATAATATTTAAGGGTTTTCTAGTAGAATAGAAAGTTAGAGACGTTTTCCTTGTTAAATAAATTTATAAAGGGAATATAGATTTTTAGTAAGGAAAATACTAGTTACTTTAGAGTTACTAGCAATATAGTAATAAAGATTATATTAATTTATATTAAATTAGTAGCTATTTATTTATAATCTTCCTCTTCTATATTAGATAATATAATTACTAATAGCTTAATAAAGTTAGTAAATCTCTATATATATATACTTTTTGGAATATTACTGATAGCTAATATTATAAAGCTACTAACTATATTTAGTTTTATCTTATTTCTCACGGACTTAAAAATAACCTCTTAATATTATAATTATAGCTTTCTAAAATTGCTATCTATATTATATTTAAAATAATATAGAATAAGACTTTAGATATCTATCTATCTTGGTTAATATAAATTTTAGGTCTTTTAGTAATAGCTATAGTTTTATAGTATTTAGGATAGTTTCTAGTTAGTAAGACTATAGAAGATTAAAAATAATAAGATTTTACTACTTTATAAACTTCTTACTAACTACTTTATAATAGTTATAACTGCTATTAATTTAGATAGAGATAAAAGACTAATTATTTATTAATATAGAGACTAGGAAGAATAATTTATCTGTTTAGTTTTATATCTTTCTAGTTTTATTTACTATTATACTGGCATTATTAGTAATTTTACTGCTTTATTTCCCAGGAAGTTTCTTCTGGAAGGTTATTATTTTCCCTTATTATTTATAATTTCTTTATTTAGCTATAAGGCTTAAATATTTAGTATTTAGGGCTGTGGGAGGGTAGGTAGAATATAGCTTATATTTAGTAATAAAATAGTTTTTAACGTTACAGTAAATATAGATACTAGCCTATATATAAGCTTATAGAATTACTAAATTTATCTACTAAGCTTTATATATAACCACTATAGTAGCTAATAAAGGTTTAGCTAATATAAAGTTCTAGCTGCCTAACCTTCCTTAGTAAGGATAGCTAGTATTATAATAATATTATATTAGTATTAGAGTGATATAAGTTATATCTATACTAGTTATTTATATATTTCTATTTTAGTTAACTGAGAGTTTTATTTATAGTTAGAATTAGAATTAGTTATAACTTTATAACTTTATATTGAGAATCTTAAGATTTATAGTAATTATATAGTAATACTAAACTATAGTATAGTAATTTATTTAACTAATATTATAACTAATAGTAGCTATTTAAATCTATTAAGAGAAGGTTAACTATAAGTAGTTTATTTCAATATTTTCTACCTAAATATATCTTTCTACTTAATTTATAGCTAATTTCAATTTAATAAAGAAGTTTATAAATATTTACTTAGGCTTTTATTAGAGATATTATATCTTCTTAAAAGCTTAGATATTATAGTGGGGACTTTTATAGTATTTAGTAAAATACTGGAGGAAGATATTAATATTTCAGCGATATAGAGGTTTTTAGGTTATATAGAAGTTACTAATTTATATTTCGATTTTTAGTAAGAGATTAATTTAGAGGAACTACTAAAAAT
This sequence comes from Colletotrichum lindemuthianum, assembly GCA_001693025.2. Classification (NCBI taxonomy): domain Eukaryota; kingdom Fungi; phylum Ascomycota; class Sordariomycetes; order Glomerellales; family Glomerellaceae; genus Colletotrichum; species Colletotrichum lindemuthianum. Next base: position 84,625 of record MASP02000511.1, read on the forward strand.
TCTTTAGTGTTTTAATAAAAATATAGTTAACCTTAAGCTTATATTATATAGTTATCTTATATACTGGAAAGTAAAGAATATTATTATTAAAGGAAATACTAATTAGGAGGAGCTTTCTTTTTATAAAAGAGGTTTATATAGTCTGTAAAACTACTTTATAGTTCTATTAAAGTTACGTAAGGATTTCTTAGAGAACTTAGGTTTTATTTATAATTAGATTTATCTACTATTAGTTTATTAGAATCTCTATTAAAGGTTTCATAATATTAGTATTTATTATTATTTTTATTATCTTCTATATTATCTATTTAGTTTACTATTTACTGCTATATTAGATTTAGGTAGGAAGTTTATTAATATTAGAAGCTAACTATAAGAAGTATCCTAATAGTATCTAAATAATATTTTAATAAACTTAAAAAGTTTATATTCATAGTAAAAACTCTTTACTAGATTATAGGGGTATCAGCTTTATGGAGCCTACGTAACTATATATTACATAAGCCTTAAAGCTTAGATTTAAGATAAATACTAACTATAGCTTCAGATATATCTTTTTCGTAAATATAATTATAGGAGAACCTAATATAGAGATATATATATAATGAATATATAGTTTTATCTTATAGTAGATATAATTGAAAAAGATAATATTATAGACTTTAATATCTATAACCTTACTAAGATTAAATTTATAATAGGCTAAACTATATCTGAAATAGTTATATTAAACGCTAAATGGTGTTTAAATATAAAATTAATATAGCCTTGTAATTATAAATAGATTATAGTTATTTAGGTTATTAGTTTATTAGGCTATAGTATTCCACTATATATTATTATTACAGACTAATTCTTTCTCTCTATTTAGTATACTGAAACTAGTTTCCCATACAAATAAGTTATTATAATATCTGGAAATATATAAATAATAAAGAAAAGGAACTTACATAACCTTTAGTATTTTAATTAATATATAAGACTGCATATAAGTGACAGTTATTACCTCCTTATTATTAATAGGTATAAAAGTTACTATACTACTAACTTTAAGATATATTATAAGGAAAATAATATTATTACCCTCTATATATTAGTCTATTTATTTTATTTACTTTAACCTTTAGATATTAGGTAGTTTAAATTACTTAAAAAAGTATAGAGTTAATTAATTAAGAATACAATATACTGGAATAATATTTATATTATAAACAAAAACCTTTTTCCTATATTTTATAAAGTTTATATATAGGCTTTTATAGTAAACAATATTGAGGAAGACTTTAGAGGAGTTAAGCTTATATTCTTAAGTGTAGAAAGTATACTATTGAAGCTTAATATAAAGTTATATACTTTAATACCTCCATAATTCCTACTATTAATATCCCCAGCCTGAATTTTCCAGATACTAAATAATCTAACTAAAGTATTTTTTTAGTTTAAATTTATTAAAAAAAGAATCTTCTATTATTAAAATAGCTTCCTAACTTTAATTATTAAAGTTATAGAATATCTATTAAAGAAAGTATGGGAATTTATATATTAAATTACCTTACTAAAGTCTGAAATTCAGATTCTAGATTCTATAGGAAGGAAATAATCTATTAAGCTCATATAGAAAGGCTAAGAAAATATATTTCAAATAGAAAGCAAATCTTACTATAGCTAAGATAGAGAATATTTAGTTATAGAGAGAGGTAATAAGTTAAATTAAGGAGGAAATATATTAAATGAATAGTTATTAGCTAAAAACTAAAATAAGCTAATAGTAATATAGCGTCTATAGAAATACTAATTATAATACATAAATATATTAATTTATTAAAGAAATATCTAATAAAGATGTTTCTAAGTAGTTTTAATTAAGTTACTATTCTTAATGCTACCTATTAATTAGAAATATTATGTAGTTACAGTTAGGTAAACTACCCGCTTATCTAAACTACTTACTTATTACAGATATTATAATATATACTAAGCTTTATCTTCTAATTATATATAATATAAATTATTAGTGTAATTTCTAGATTATATATTTTTATTGAATATAGTGGTTTTACGTCTGGCTGGCTTTTACCTTTTGGTAAGTATAGTAGGTTTGAATTCTGCGATAGGTAACTGTAACTAGTAGTTATAATATATCTTTCTGTTGCGAAACTAAGTATAGTATTAGCTGGTACTATCTAGTAATAGATATTATTAACTGGTAACTACTAATAACTAATATTACGTAAGGTTAGCTGGTATTACATAATAACTAATTGTAATTCTTAAAAAGTAGCTATAATAAATATAAGCTTATATCTTCCCTTTATATCTTTCATATTTATTAGCTCTTATATTAACTAACTATACTTACTGCCTAAGGTTTTCTTTATTTAAATAGTCTTTTAGCTTTAGCTTATCTATAGAATTCATAAGGTAAAAGCTGACTATTAGTATTGAATGAATTGTGTTATTATTCTGAGAACCAAAGATAGCATATAAGACTATAGATATACTAAGTACCTCTCGGAAGCATATAAATATACTTCCGTAAGGTATATACTAGAGATATATCTCTTCTAATCTAAAAACCCCTCCAGGGAGAGATCTCTAGAGCTTCTTTCTGCCAGTATATATCTTATAAATAAACTTAAAAATAAATTCTTTTATTTAGAATTTCTTTAAGATTGCTGCAAATACTCTCTATATTCTTTTGTAATATTTTAAATAATTACTATAGGTTATATAAATAAGGTTTTAATTAGTTGGAGAAAAGCTAATTTTATTTCCTAAATTTAGCCTCTTATTAGTTAAGATATTTTAAGCCTCAGTATAAGTTATTAATTGTATTATATAGCTATATAGTTCCATTTTCCTCTCTTAGCCTTAATATTTTATTAAATAGTATATAATCTTGAAATAGAATTCCTTTTACTATTATCTTACTAGTTTTACGTGGAGATTTGAAGATATTTTCTGCTATTTATATTAACATTCCCAAAGAAACTTCTGCCTCTTCCTATATTTTTTCTAATAATATTAAGTATATAGAGAAAGTAATTAATAATACCACTAAGTTTACTATTAATAAGGCTATTAGCTATAAGGTTGCTACTTATAATAAAAAGTATTTTAATTATAAGGAGGTTAAGGAGAATACTTTCTGCTATTCTAAATATTTAGTAAAGTATTCTATATCTGCCTCTAAATTCTTTATACCTATAGCTAAAAAGCTAAAGAAAGCTGCTGCCTCTAAAAGCTTTTCTACTATAAAGGCTGCTAAGGTAACTTTAACTTTATTCGGTTATAAACGTAAGTATATTAGTAAGAATAATAGAAATAAGCTTTATAGTTTTTATTTTAGCTACTTCTTTTCTCTTATTAAAAGCTAAAGTTACTTTAATATTTGCTATTAAGGTTTTGTAAGAATAGCTATAGTACCTATTCTTCTGTATAGCTGCTTTTAGCTATTCTAGCTTATATAAGGTATAACCAGCCTATTTATATACTTTCGAGCGTTCTATATTCTAGTTTAAATAGATTATACCTTTTAATAACTTATATTTAGACTGTATACTATACTATTTATTTATTATAGTTATAAGTCTAGATTTATTTAATTATCCCCTAAACTCCTATTCATTATTTTAGCATAAAGAAACGAATACCTTTTTAGATTTATTATAACTATTCCAATATAGTATTTTCAACTGCTAGTAGCTTTAATACTAAAATTAAGCTATCGAATAGTATTAATTTTAACTAATAGTATATTACTTTTTAATTTTATATAACTAGCTAAGATATTTGGAAATACCTTAATCTAGATATTAAACTAAGTATTAATATTATAAAATTACTTAGGTTACTGAATCTTAATACTTAGCTTTCTATAGAGAATAGTATTTAATAAAATAAAAACTTAAAATTATATACAGTTAGGATTATAGGTATTTTTAACTGCTACTTTACAGATCTTAAGCTTTAAGCAGTTTATAAATCTAACTGCAAGAATATTAAGAAATACTATAATATAATTTAGATATAGGTAAATATAACTATTTATAATAATCTCTTTATACTAGCTTAGATAAAGCTTTTTAATAATAGAGAAGTATCTTTTTAAATATTCCTTAAAGTTTTAAAATACTAATATACTTAGAATAAGTTAGTTACATAATAGAGAGTCTAAGTAAAATATAAGAGAATTCTGGAAAAAGCTAACTTAAATATCTCTATTTCAGCTTAATATAATAAGTAGTATATAATCTACCTTTAAGTAGTTATATTTAATATCCCTAAGGTTAAGAATATACTTATAATGAAAGAATAACTTTACGTATTTAGCTATTATATTATATTCAGTTAGATTTCTGGATATTACTAGAAGGTAATTAAGAATAAGATTCTTAACTTACTAATTATTAGTTTAACCTAATATAGAGAGATTTTTACCTTCCTAATATATAGTAATACAATTTTAGCTAAAAGCTAAGTTAAAATACTACTTATATTAGCTACTTTCGCAGGAAGATTAGATAATATAGTTTAATTAAAACTGAAGTATCTATATAACTAGAGATAGTATTTATACTTACTTAAGGATTATAAATATATTAAGTATACTATTACTAATATTTACAGTTAATTTCCTAATATTTATATATTACTTACTACTTAAAATATAGTAATTAATAGAATTAATAATTTTAAATTATATAAATTCTACTAGAAGCTAATTAAAAAAGAATAACTTAATAATAAGAATTATATAGCTAAGGTTAAAAAGCTATCCTTAAATAATTCTAAGGCTAAAGTAACTTCCTTAGGTGGTAAATCTAGTGAAAGTAGTTAATAATCCTTAAACTTAATATATATTAAGATTACTTTCTCTCTTCTTAAACAGTTAAATATTAATATACCTCCGGGTGTTTTGTCTACTACTTAAGAACCTTACTTACTTTAGGTAAATATAATCTTGAATAATTATAAAGTAGTTTATATTACTAATTCTATACTATTATTTAAAAAGAGATCTTTTAAGTTAAGTTAGGAAATAAATATAGTTTAATATAGCTTAGGTAACTTTCTAATTATTAGATAAAGTAAGTATATAATCCAGAGGATTCTTAATAATCTAAAGGGGAAGAATATACTTAATTTAATATTAGATAATATTATTTACGTTAAAATTCTTTATACTAGCGTTATTTTGGAAGTTTTACTTCTTAAGAAAACTAAAATCTAGTATATAGAACTTAATTATATACTTAAATACAGGCTACTTAACTGCTTTATTATAATAAAATAGCTACTTAGAAAGTATAACCTTATTTTTCTTGAATATAAGCTACTTTCTAACTATTTAATAGTTTATTTAAATACTTCTAATATAATTTCAGAGTTACTTTATATTCTACTATTATAATTTTAATTTTTAGTATTTCTACTAAATAATAAATTTAATAATATCTTAATTTAGTATCTTTATATAAACTACCTTAGCTTTAATATTCTTAAGTATATAATTCTTCATATTCAGGGGGTAAAGATTACAGACTTAAGGTAATTAGACTATTTATATTATATAGAAGCTTATTCTTAATAAGTTATTTCTAGATAATTATCTAAATTATATTTAGTTTACCTATTTTATAGAATCTCCTGGAATTCATTCAACTTTCCTAAGGTATATATAAGTAAGTTTTAGGTATTTATTATTAAGGATAAGTTCTTAGGCTTACTTTTTATATTTACGTTTATAAATAAAATCTATAATTTAGTTTATTCAGTAATTATGATATTCAAAAAATAGGTTAAACGTTAGAGAGATTTCTTAATTTATAAGATTTACTAGAATATTAAGTAAGCTGTAATAGTAATTAATAGAGAAATAGATTATTAAACTTAGGCAAAAAAGTAAAATATTAATTTTAAGATATCTTCCTTATATATAAAAAAACGAATTAAGGTAAGTAGGTATATAGAAAAAGAATTTATTACTTAAGATATTAAGATATACAAAACTATAGAACTACTATTTAAACTATAGATAAAAGTAATTTAAGTAGTAGTAGTATTATATAATATATCTTTAAATACTTAAAATAACTAGAAGTTACTATATAAAATTAAGAAAACTTAATTTAAATAGTATTATTATTAGTAGGTTCCAGAATATACTTTAAGCCTATATTAAAACTTATATCTCTATTAGAAATAAACTTATACCTATAGATATTAAATATACCTATTTAAGTAATACTATAAATAAAATATTTTAAAAATATTATTTAAAGTTAAACTAAAGGAATATCTTAGATACCTAATAGAATATATTCTAAATACCTATAATCTCTATAGAATCTGGATTTCCCACTTTTATAAAGTTATTATTATTCAGAATATTAAATTTAATAAGAAAAGATTCTACTTAAAATAAAACTTATATAAAATATTTACTAGAGAGATTATAAACTTCTTAGTTAAGCTAATAACTAAGAAGGAAGAAGATTCTATTCTTAAGATCCTTAAAAAGTTTAAACTAAAGAGAATACTTAATAAAAAATCTTCTTTTTTACTAATTACTCTAGTAATATTAGAAATAACCTAAAATATTAAGTTAAATTCTAACTTAATTTTAAAAATTAATAAGAGAGATTAAATAATATCTAAACTAGCTTCTAAATTAATAAAATTAATATAAGTATCTAAAGATTAGAATTTAGAAAGTATACTAATAACTAGAGAACTAGATAGTATACTTAAAATATAAACTTCAGCTAGCTAAGAGGGTAAACTTACTTTAAATTAGGAGGCTGGAGGTAATTATATTAAAATTCCAGTTTAGCTAATTTGGGGTAAACTAAAGTATAGCTTTGAACTTTAGAATCCTGAAACTTTAATAGTCTAGAAGTTAGACTAATAATATAAAAATAGATAATAATAATAACTTAAGCTTGAAATTGATATTAATAACTATATAATATTCTTAAAAAATATAATAGTAATATTTCATATTTTATAAAGTATAAATAAGATAGTTTCGTGAGTATCTATCTATCTAATTAGTAGTAGAAACTTAATAATAATAGTTTTAGCTTTTTAAAAGTTTTCCTTATTATTTAAAATATAACTCTAAAAAAGAAACATCTGACTATATAAATTTAAATATATCTTAACTAACTAATAGTACCCCCTAAAATATAGAAAGATATCACTAACTTACTAAAATCTCTCTAAATGTCTTTTATTAAAATAGTAAAAACTGAAATTATAAAATTAAAGGAAAAGAATATCTAGTAAGAAATAGATTACTAAAATACAAAATTAAAGCTTCTATTTTTAAAGTAAGTTTTTACCTATAAGATAGATATTAATAGTTTCTTAACATAATATAAAGTGAGAATTTATATATATAGAGATATATAACTAGTTAATCTATTATAAATTATATATATAGTAATATTAGCTACTTAAACTTTTTAAGTAGCTATAGTAATTACAGTATAATTGAATCTTAATGATTTTCAGTTTAACATTATTAATATATTTCTTAATACTATAAGGAACCTAAATAGCTTTCTAATAATAGTTAAGTTACTAAATAAATTTAAGGTAGCAGAAAAATACATAAAGTTTAAATAAAGCTTTTATAGACTTGAAGATATATTCTTTTTATAATATAAGGCTTTCTATATTATATTAAAGTCTCTAGATCTTACTTCTTACCTAGAGGAGCCTTATCTATTTAAAAACTAGAGTTTAACTATTTATATCCTCTTTTATATAAATAATAGTTTTCTCTTATATTATAAAGTGGCTGAAAAGAAAGTATTTAATATTATGATTAGTATAAAGTAAGTTTATAAGCTTAAGGAATAGAGTTTAGTAGAGTATTTTCTGGAAGTTTAGATAGTTAGAAATTATAAGTATTAGAAGATTTACTTAGTTTATAACATATATATTATTAAGATTACTGAATATTTTAATCTTAAATATTAGCTAACACTAATAATACCACTTCTAATAGTATTTTATATTATAAATTTAAGTTAAGTAATATTAAAAGAGATTTATATATATTCAACTAAAGTTAGTTTAATTCTCAATATATTAATTATAATATAAATAGATATTTTATATATTTACTTTCTCTTATTAAAATAACTTATAAATCTTTCTTAAGTATATTAAGATATTATAGATTATATAATTTAGTATTTCTATAGAATAAGATCCCTAGTATTTCAATTTAGAAACTTAGGGGGTATAAATAAAATACCTTAAATGTTCTTAATTACTAAAAAATACTTCTTTCATAGATAATAAAGATACTGAAAAATTAAGTTATAACTATATTATTATTTTATTTAGAGAATTGATTTAATAGAAGGCTACTTAATAAAATATTATTATAATATTAACTACTAAGGTAGAACTTCTTAGTCTTAAATATATTTTAAAAGAGGCTATAGTTTTAAAGAAACTATTTTAAGACATAAAGTTAGATTTTAGAGATATTTAGAAAGTTTATTATCACAACTACTAAATTACTAGATTAATAGTTTCAGATAGTAAATTTCTATCTACTAAACTTTAATATATAAATATTTAATAAATATCATTAGTTATACTAAAAATACTTAAAAGGAAGTTTGAAGATTATTTATATATTTATAGATTTAATATTAGTAGATAAACTTATAAAAAGCTCAATTTAAGTAAAGTTTAAATAATCTAGAGTATTTCGTAATCTCATAGATTTTGAATTAATATTATCAAGATTATTTCAATAAAGCTACCTAGTTTCTTAAAAGCTTAAACTTAAATAATAATAAATAAAACTCTAATTCTTAGAGGAAGATCTTAGTAATATTGATATAGAATATAAGTAAATAGCGGAATTTATCTATTTTCTTGCGGGAAATAAAGATTTCTAGTTACGTTTATATCTAACTTAAAAGAAACTATTTAAATTTATTACCTTAGGATAAAACCTAAGCTATAGTAATTAGTATATAGAAATTAGACTAAAGAGATATTAAAAATATATTAAATTCTACTGAAACTAAGGTTAAAACTTAATAACTTCAGCCTAAAGTAAGAGGAGGTTTATTAAATCTAAAAGTTAAAATACTATTATAACTTCTAAAGCTATTAGTAATTAGCTGGAAGATAAAGTTCTAGCTAACAGGTAATCTAGTTATACTTACAGTTCAATAAGCTTAAGTAATATTAAGTAGTTAAGATATTAGTAAGATAGTTAGTATTTTAGTAATAATATATTATAAAATAACTAGTATCTAAATAATAAAGTTAGAAATATTTCTATTCTTAAGAAAGGTTACCTTAAAATCCTTCTACTAACTTAAATTTAGCTTAAGTTAAACTATTATTCTTACCTTACTAACTTATTTATCCTTAGTCTATAAAAATTAGCTTTAAACTTATAATTTACATTCAATTACTTACAGAATTATTATTAGGTATTTTGCTAGCTTTAATAAACTTTTTGAATATTTTATATATTTACTTAAATATTAAGATATAGTTTTTTTAAGAACTATTATTATGCTAATAGTATCTCTCTAAAGATATATTCGTATCTTAAATTTTATTAATCTAATAGTAATATTTATAATTAAGAATAAAAGTTAAAATATAAATAATATAGAAAATAGTTTAGAGAGGTTAAGCCTCTCTAATAACTTTAATTTTAGCTAAGTAGATTTTATGTTCTATGAAAATCTTATATTTTAACCTACTTTTTTTAATAAATATAGCTTTCTTAAAATTAGTAAATTTATTAAAGTTAGTTAACTAATGTTTTATAATCTTAAGCTAGTATTTTAGATTCTTAATTTTAGAAGATATTTTATAATTCTTAATCTAAGTGGATTCTCTTATAGATATTAGTATATTCTTATAATATTTCTTAAGATATTTAATAATCTTTTTAACTTTACCCTCATCCTCCTCTTTAGGTTATTTAACTATCTTATTAACATTCTTTTTAATAGATTTAGATTCCTTATTCTTCTTTTTAACTAATAGATTACTTATAAGATTCTTTTCTTTATTATTAGTAGAAAGGATAATAACTTATATTTTCTTAGGATAATTATAGTAATACTTAATAATAGTGGAAATAGTTAACTTCTTAACTAAAGTAGCTAACTTCTAAATAATAATATCCTTAATATTATTAGATTTAAGTATATTAGATAACTTGAATATAGAAAAATCAGATAAAGATTCTTAGAGATTAAGACACTTAGTAAAATATATTTTAATAAAGGTTTTTAGTTAGAGAACCTTAATCTTAAACTATTATTTAATAGTAAAATATATTTTAAAGAAATATAAGTACTTTATATTACTAATCTACTTTCGAATTATATAAATAAAATAGATTCTAATATAATTTATAAGTTTAATAATAAAGTTTATTATTTTATTTATAAGAAATAAAAAGTTAGTGTTAGTAAAATAATTAAATAAACTAAGTAATTACTAAAGATAGTATACCTTTTTAAGAGAATAAAGAATAAGCTTTTAAGTTCTAAATATATTATTAAAAGTAAGAAATTAATAAAAATAATGATGAATGCTTATTATAAGGTTAAGTTTTTTTTATTAAAGGAATTTAAATTCAAAGTTAGAAAGTATTGTTTTAATAAAGGAATTTACTAAGTGAGGAGAGAAATAGGCTAATTAAAACCTATAGTATCTAGATTAAGATATAATAGAATTTAACTATTAACCTTAGTAATAGTATTATAAGTTACTTTAGCCTAAAGGTTAAATATGAGTAATAGTTAAAATAATTCAAATAAAATAATATATAAAATCTATAATAGTAATACTTATAGCTAATAAATATAATAATAATTAAGGATATTAGTCAAAAAGATAAGAAAGTTTAGTAAGTATAAATAAAGCTGAAGTTTAAAATATTTATAAAGCTAAAATTATATAATTTCGGAAGAAACTAATAAGTTACTTCTGCTAAATATTAATAATAACTATTTTAAAGATAAATATTATAATAGATTAGTTAAGAAATATTATTTCTTTTATTTTAATATTTAAAGAATTATTTTCAATATCTATTTAGAGTATTTTATTTATTAAATATACTATTTGAAGCTTAAAATATAGAATTTCATCCAGTAGCTGTTTCGCTGGGGGAGTATATGAGAATAGCTATAGTATCTATTCTGCTATATAGCTGCTTTTAGCTATTCTGGCTTATATAAGGTATAATTAGCCTATTTATACGCTTTCGAGCATTCTATATTCTAGTTTGAATAGATTATACCTTTCAATAACCTACATTCAGACTGTATACTATGCTATTTATTTATTACAGACTTTTATTACTACTATAAATACTATATATTTAGTAGTATCTATTAGCTAAATATAGAAGTAACTATTTACCTCTATATAAAGTTCCTGACTATATATAATAATAAGATAGTTAGACTTATAGTAAGTATCTTTTCCTAAGGTTTTTAATTTAATTTTTAACTTGGATACTTTTAGATCAAGAATACTAAATACTAAAAGCTTTATAATACTTTTATTACTACTTATAATAATTATTATATTTCTACCTCTACTACTAATGGTAACTTTACTTTTTATACTATCTCTTCAATATTTATAGCTTTTAAAGCTTCCATTACTGCTACTTTATATTTTATAGATTCTTTTATTAGTAATACCGGTAATATTAACTTTCTTCCTTTAGCTAAGGATGTAACTACTAACTTACGTTATTTACTTAAGTTCTACCTTTCTGTTATACTGAATAGCTATATTTCTAATATCCTTCTTAAATTTCTTCTTAATATAGATAATTAGGTAGCTTATTATAGTAGTTCCTTAGAATAGTAATATAGTTTCTGGTTTTTTATTTTAGACTTTAGCTTCAGAGGATTAATTCTTACTTATAGACCTTATATTCTTAAATACCGCATTAGTTGCAGACCACAACTTTAAATCAAGATTTATTTTACTTTCTTACATTCTCAGTTTAATTAATTATAAGCTTATAAGGTTTCTAATCAAGTTATATTTTATACTAGCTCTTACTAAGAAAGCTTAAGCTATATTTTCTTATTCTTTTTAAGGTTACTAATATAGTTTTACTTAAGGAGGTTTCTTTAGTAATATAAACTAAGTTACTTTTAGAATCTCTTAAACTGTTACTTAGATAATATTTTTATTAAACTATCTACTATAAGTTATACTAAGAGAATATAAGTATATAATAATTTCGTTTTTGAAATTTCTCAATAAAATTAGTAATTATAGATATCTATATATTTTAAATAAATTCAAAATTTTATAAGTCTCTTTATTACTAGGTTTACTATTTGGAGGTTTTTATACTTAATTTAAATTATTATTAATATACTTTTAGAAATAGGAAATCTTATTACTTCTAAGGTTCCTAAAGATAGTTAAAGTTATAATAAAGCTAGTAGATAATTTATAAATAGTAATTATTTAGTTACTAAGAAGAGGGAAAGTAACTTTACTTTTATAGGTAATATAGTAACTATAGATTACTTTATAGCTTTCTAAGTAATACTACCTCTAAGAAACTTTATTATAAGATCTTAACAGCTTTTTTAATTTTGTATATTATCTCTGAAGTTTATATTAGAGGAAACTACTAAAGTGGTTTTTAACCTTATAGATTCTATATGATACTTAGGGTATAGATACTAAGTTATATAGATATAGTTAAGTACTTAATTTACTGATTCTTAATATAAGGTCTTAGATTTCAATTGAAGTAGGCTAATTAACTAGCTGTGAATACTAGATCTAACTTTATTATTACTGCTATATATAGTATAATATTTGCATTTCTGTAGTAGAGATTAATTTCTTAATATAAAGTTTCTTTATTACATAGAAGACGTTTTAAGTATATTATTAGAAAGTAATTTCTCCCCTTAAATCTATAGCTTTTTGGTAGAAGTTTATAAGTTTTCTCTATATATATAATATATAAAAGCTATAGCTTTCAAGTTTCTTAATTATATAGTATCTTAAAACCTAGACATTACTGTAAGATTTCTCTTTTCTTAGGGTGGTATTATAATTAAAAATCTTTAATAGCCTCCCTTATAAGACTCTTATATACTTTTAGGTGGACTAGAATATAGTTATTAATATAGAAGAAAAATAGAATCTAACTTATATATTAGTAGTAGCTTTCTCCAGAAATATAAGAAAATTATAAGTTTCTTAGGTTTTCCTTACGATATTACTACTGAAAGGTAATTAGTGGAAACTATATAAAGCCTTCCGAAGCTTCAGAACTTTTCCCTATCTTATATATTCTGAAGGTATCTTTATATAGATTTGTCTATTAATATTAGTATAAATATAAATGTTAACTATATTATATTAAAGAAGCGTAAGGTTAAACTATACTGTAATTACTATAAGTATCTAAAATAATATTTCTGTAAGTATTACTATATAGATTATATATATATATTTTTAGTTACTAGTTTCCTTATACTACTAGGTAAGCTTTTAACTTAAGTAGTTATCTATACTTATTAAGCTTATATATATAAATATAGTAGTAACTGAGAATTATTTAACTTCTTATCGTTAGCTTATTAACTTTATTTTATAATCTTGAGATTTAATAGCTTTATAGATATACTTCCTTAATTTTCCTGAAATCTTATATTAATAAATAAAGATCTTAAAAGCTTATATTTTATTTAATATAGTTTAGATACTTTCTTCTACTTATAAGCTATTAGTAAGATATTGGGAGGAAAGGTAACTTTTATTAGTATATATCTTAAAAGCTTAAGGATTCTATATTATATAATAGCGGCTAGAATCTTTCTGAGGGTGTATAAGGTTTCTTTAACCTTATTTCTAGCTTTTTAAACTACTTAAAAGTGGTAAGTATTTCTGTAAGTATTTTGGAGGCTTTTTATAGATCTTCTTACTTACCTTATTTAGTAGCTCTTCTTCTATATATTTTAAATTATTTACCTTATTTTAATATTTCAGGTTAGTTAGACTTTAAGTATCTACTAGATATAATAGCTAGTTTTATATAAACTTTAAGATCTTTATATATCTTACGTCACACTAGAAATATGACTTAAAAAAGTATTTATAATATTATCCTTATCATTCCGAAATTTTACTATATTTACCTTCCTATTTTATATTTAGTAATAAATACTTTCCAGAGTAATATTATAAAGCTTAGAGATTCTAGAATAATTAGTAGTATAAGCTAAAGCTTCAATTTAGTTTTAGTAAAGATAGATTTCTTCTAAGAATTACGTTTCTCTTAAGAATCTTAAATACTTATTTACTTAACGTTTAGAGTAGTTAAGGAAAGTTTTATAATTTTATCTACTTCCTTATTAATATATTACCTTATAGCTTTATCTTTTAATTACGTTATAAACTTTGTAACTTTCTTTTAGATTCCTTTAAGATTTATATAAGAGAGTGTTAATATAATATTCTTGAGATTGCTATTAAAAAACATTTTCTTATTAAAATTATATTTCTTATTATAAATACTTCCTTCTAAAGAGAAATTCAGATTCTAAAAAGGATACTTAAGGTATAGCTAACTAAAAGACCTGTGGAAGAAAGTTATTATTATATAGCTCTCTTAAAGCTATAAGGGCTGTAGGAGAAGGTTATTATCTAAGCTATATATATGGGGGGATATTGAGAGGTTTTGAGAGGCTATAAGACTATAAGGCTATAAGGCTCTAAGGTCTCTTAAGTATATTTACCGAATACACTCCAGTTAGCTATATTGAGAGTCTAATCTAGTAGATCTATATAAATACCCCAATTGAATAAAAGTAAGGGCGTGAATTTAAACTTCTTAGCTGTAGCCTTCTTAAGGGGTTTAGTACATAACTTAAAGTTTTCTGGTGAGATTCTAGGGTGGGAAGAGTTTAAGATATCTATAGGAGGCTGGAGATATTATAAACTTCAGAATCTATAGGGAAAGATTATAAAGCTTAAAGGGTTATTATGGATTTTAAGAGGCTATAGGGCTATAAGGCGTCTTAAATACGCAGAGGAGTTTTGTATCATATTTGCTAAATATATTTTATTTGGCAATACCGAGGGTGTGAATTTAAACTTCTTAGTAAAGGTATGGGAAATACTTTAATTTAACTAAAGTAAGGATGTAAGTTTAAACTTCTTAATAATAGTCTCCTTAATGAATTAATATATATTCAGAGTATTCTAGTAAGATTCTAAGGTGGAAAGAATCTGAGGTATTTAAATAATTAATAACTACTATAATTCTTTTGCGGTAGGCTTTAGGTATAGGGTTTGCAGTTACTTCTTTTAATAATATATCTTACTAATCTGCAGTATAATACAGTGCCAGGTCAAACAAAACGGTAATCGTGGTTTTCCCACCAAAACACTATCTTTTCAAAGTGCATTTTCATATATATATAGCAAAAATAAAAATAGTATAAAAGTTTAGTTGGTTATTTAGTATAGTTTAACCACTAGAAATAAGTTATCTCAGATTTTCACTAATAATTAAAGTAGATATATAGAGTTAAACACTGAAGATTTCATGATTCTCTGTTATAGTGGGCTTATAGTGGACTTACAGTAGATAAGACTTTTTTCTAAACGTCACTTTTAAGAAGCATCAAAATTTAGCAGACATATAATAACTAGAAAACTATAGAAAGTATATATAGTGTAGATTTACTACTTATTTAGAAGTATAGAAACTTTGAATTAAAACCAAATAGTAGTTACTACTTAATATTAATTTAAAAACATAGAGATTAGTGGATTTCTTAGTGTGAATCTCAGAATTACTATTTTTTCTAACTCCCCACTATAGTGTGACGATTAGGCTAACTACTAATTAGTGTTAGTTTATCCGTCAGAGGTAGTTATATACTATATATAGCTTTTGTTGTATAAGTGTAAATTAGTTTCTAGTAAATTATTATTATTATTCCTGGGTTATATTATATAGTGTGGAGGCTATATATATAGTAATAAGGTTATTATCGGTGGTATAATAGCTATAGAGCTATTAGGGCCCCACGGCGTACTGACTATATAGTGTAGCCTAGTAGTAGAGACCAGCCACTAGTGATAACTAGCCAATAGTTATTACCACCCGCTAGGTAATTAGTAACTAATTACTTAGAGTATCTAAATCTAACCTATATATAGCCTATAAGCTATATACTATAAATATTAATATTTTTAACTCTATTAGTATACTATATATAATAATATATATAATATACTTTCCCCTAGTGAAACTAATACTAATTAGTAGTTAATCTTACTATTACTATTTATTATAGATTAGTAAGATTTATTTAGGTAGAAACAGTAATAAAGAATTATTAGACTTAACTTAAAGTAAGGTTATATATCTCTTAATTTATTTAGATATTCTTAATAATACCTTCTTATCTAACTTAAAGTAAAGTAATATCTCTTTAATAATTATATTAATATATCTTAATTCTAGTAGCTAGATATTTATCTCTACTTAAGATTAACTTATAAAAAGATACTAAAAGTATCTTATATAAGTATATTAATTAAATATTTCTATTATAAGATTTACTAAATTTCTATAGTAAAGGAATTTATAGTATTCTAAATCTTAAAATTCCCTTATATTCCTCTTTTTCTTCTCTATATTCTTCTATACTCTTTTTTTCTTTCCTTATTTAACTAGTAGATAGTCTCTCTCTCTAAAATTAAACTTTATCTATATAATACTAATAAATAGAATTAGTAAATAGTAAAAATAGAATCTTCTATCTTCCTCCTTCTTCTCTCTTTTAATTTATATTTCTTTATAATTCTCCTATAGTTAGGAAATAATAAGTAAAATATCTAAGCTAGTAGAACTTCTCAGAAGGTCTTTTAAAAACCTTAGTATAATAAGTAATATAACCTCTTTAGAAGTAAGAATATTAATAAAATTAAAACTTCTTCTTAATAGTAAAATCTTTAGTAAGTAAAAAGCTTTTAATTCTATTATAGAATATAATTCTAACTAAATTAATAACTAAATAATGTAAATTTTAGTAATATATATATATAATTACCTTTTTAGTAGAGATCTTCTAAATTTTTTAAAGATAATTTTAAGAAGTAACTAGAGGAAGTATAAACTACTATAGATAAATAAATACCTTAGTATTTATAAGATATTCTTTTTATCTAT
Source organism: Colletotrichum lindemuthianum (assembly GCA_001693025.2). Classification (NCBI taxonomy): domain Eukaryota; kingdom Fungi; phylum Ascomycota; class Sordariomycetes; order Glomerellales; family Glomerellaceae; genus Colletotrichum; species Colletotrichum lindemuthianum. Next base: position 101,867 of record MASP02000511.1, read on the forward strand.
AATATTAAAATTAATATAAAAGGTGAATAAACTTACTATATCCTTATAAACCTAATAAAGTAAGATAGATTTATCCTATAAACTAAAGAAGGAATCTAAGAAATAATTATAAAATTATAAAACTTTAAAAAACTTATTAATAACTAACTAAACTTCCTTAATAATATTATTTTTATTTAGTAAATATATTCTATAATCTAGAAGTAATGATAAAAAGTAACTTATTGAAATTGAATAAAACTTAATATTTATCTAACTACCTTAAGAAATTAATCCTAAGGAGTATCTTAATAAATAGAGAAATCTATAATTAACTTACTATTATTAGTAATAAATATAACTCCTCAGTAATAAGGATAACTTAAATAATAAGATTTTTAAAATTAATAAGAATAATAACCTCCTTATAACTAAGATTAATAATATAAACTCCCTACTTTACTTTCTGGAGGATTTCCTCTATATATTAATTTTATAAATAATTACTGAGAAACTAAACCTCTCTCTATTAGTATACTAATAGTTAAGAATATAACTAATCTTATGAAAATATATAACTTTAAGATAAAATATAGAGAAACTCTCTATAATATTTTTAAATTAAAGATCTTTATTTTTAGAGATTACTATCTGAAGTTAGATATATTTAATTATATTTAAACTAAAGTCTTTTTAATTATACTAAAACATTAAACTCTTAAATATTACTTTACCTACCTTAGTAATCCCCTTAATTATATAATATTTTATAATATAACCTACTAGATTAAAATCTACTTTAAAAATAATAAGAGTTAATAAGTTTACCTTACTAACTAATATAATATAATATTCAGAAGTATTATTATTAGTAACTAATATAAAATAAGAAAGAAGGTATTTAAGATCCTTTTTACTAAACTCATATATATTTAGAGAATTTTCCCTCTTAAATAATATACTAATCTCAGCCTCTAAACCTTCCTCTTAAATATATACTAAAAGATATTAGAATGTTAGTTAGTTTTCTTTAGCTTTATAATCATATACTAGAAAGTCTATAACTAATCATAATTTATAGTTAATATTATTATAAGCCTCCCTTCTATAATATTTTAATATATACTTAAAAATATTAATAATCCTAAAAGATCCTTATTAATTAGTATAAAGTAATATTAAACTAACTAGATATATAACTTACTTGAGAATTCTTACTAAAGATATAAATATAGCTATTTAGAATACTTCTAAATACTATTTAGAAGAGAATATTACTTAACCTCTACTATTTTATATAGTTAATTTAATAATAAGTATTATATTTATAGTAAATCTAGTCACTAATTAATAATATATTCTCTTAAAGAGAGAAAACACTTCTATAATTAATATACGTTTAATTTCTATATAGTAAATATATTGGTATCTACTTATTATTACTTCTTTATATAATATAAGGTAGTAGAAAGTTTAAATAATAACTCTAGAGATATTTATAAAATTAATATTAAGGATAATATAGTAGTATTAAATATATAGTATTACTTCCTCTTAATTAAGATTTACTCTCTATAATAATACTAACTTTAATTTTAAAGTTATTATTAATATTTGTTACCTTAAGGATAATTACTCTATCCTCTATACTATTAATATAGTTATAACTTTTAATATTACTTAATTCTTACCTAATATTTCAGTAAGATTAATATAGAAAGTTTTTAAGATATACTAAATTAATACTTACTTAAATCTACTTAATTTTATCTCTACTAATATTAAAATAAACCTTTAATCTGAAGACTTCTATTTAGAAGCTAAAATAATAAATTTAACTATTAGGATAATATTTATTAAAGTTTATAATAATATTAGTAAGATAGAATATTACTATATTTTTCTCTATTATATATATAAGATCTACTATTAAGAATATTCATTATTATTATAAAAGTATTATCTTTAGGTTATATATAAGTTAATAAATAATATTATTAGTCTAAATAATCTTATATCTATACTTCTTATTTTTAGAATTTACTTCTAGCTTACTAAAGACTTTACTTTATTCCTAGAGATAATCTTATAGATATAAGTAATCTAAAAAGTAATTAAAACTATCTACTATAAGTATATAAAAAGAATTATTAATATTACTATAGCTACTTATAATAATCCTAATATATTATAAGTTATAAGCTTCCTACTATAATATCTTATATATATATAGTAAGAAAGGAAAGATTAGTAAAGTTCCTTCTGCCTACTTACTATCTATAGTGAAATATATATTATTAACTTTTCTTATAATTCTTAAGAGTTATATTTATTTACTATAAAAATATACTATAAAAGTAATAATAATTCTCCTTAATTATATATTCTAGTAGAAGTATAGAAATACTTCTAATATAGATATAATAATAGTAATATTAATAAAATTAGAAATTCTTCTTAAGAAACTTCACTTATCCTCATCTTATTCCCTATTATCCTTAAATCTCTAAATACTCTAGAAATACTAAAAAATAATAGTATCCTTTCTCCTTATATTGAAGGTAATATATTATTACTTTCTAATAAAAATAAATATACTAAATACTAAAGGATAATAAAGTTATTCCTTAAACTCTTAAAAGCTATATTTAACTTGAAAGATCCCTCTTAATAAGAAAGTAACTAAGAAAACTAATTTATAACTTTCTTTATAGCTAAGAAAGAAGCTAATTTAACTCCCTCTAGATTTCTCTACTAAAGAAAAATTATTACTACTTCTAGCTTTCCCTTTAAAAATTAATAAAGAAGGAAGTAGGAAAGATTATTAATAATAATATAATTAAGATTATTAAGTATAATTCTATTCTCTATAAAAACTATATTATCTTTAAATCTTGAATTATTAATAAAATTAAGAATAAGGATAGTATCTAAATATATAAGAAATTAAAACTTATTATCTAAAGTTTTAGAAATAATATAAAGCTTATAATTCTTACTTAATTTTCTGTAATGTAGAGAAGTAGCTAGAAATTAATTAAAGTTATTACCTCTATATTAATAAAAAATAAAGACTTACTCCTCTAGCTAAAAGATATTATTCAGATTTATATTCAGGCTAAAACTAAACTTATAAGATATATTTTAACTAAATTACTAACTTACTTTAAAAACTAATATCCTCCAGAATTTATAATAATAATTATTAAACCACTTTATAATTTAGCTAAAGTTAGTATTTACTAATAGGTAATATACTTAAAATATTATAAAGAATAATTATATATAAAGATATTTATCTATAACTCTTACCTCTTTATCTCTTAATCTAATAATAAAGTATTTAGTATAATTAGTATATAAACTAATTATACTCTCAGGTTTTCTAATACTATTTTTACTTAATAAAAAGATAAAAAACTAGTAAAAATCTCCCTTATAATAAAACCTAAGATCTTCTTTATAAAGTTAATACTACTAGTATTTAATAGTAGTATACTCTCCCTCTAAAGTAAAAACCTCCTTCTTAAATAAAGAAACTAAAGCTATAAGTTTACTATTATTAATATTCTTATAAACCCTAAGATACTTAAAAAAACCTATATTAAGTAATATATATATAAAGTATATATTATTTTAATTTACTAGTCTGAGATATTTTTTAACGTTTTATATATAATATAATAATAATAACCTTCTAGTAATATTATTACTATTTTCAATAAATATATTAAATAGTAAATAGAATATTTAGATTAAAGGTTAACTTTTATTCTTCTTAACCTCTCTAAAATATACCTCTATATTTTTATAGATAGCTTCTTTACTAATAATATTAACTCATTATCTTAACTGGAATTTATAATAATCTTAAGCTAAAAGATAACTATTAGTAAAAGTAAGTTTATAATCTAAGGTAATTTAGTTTATTACTTTTTAACTAAAAGTAAAATAATAACTAGAAGTATACTTATTTTAAAGGTCTACACTATAATTACTAATATAAACTTTATATATATTATGACTATATTTTTATAAAATATTATAACTTATTATAATTTTCCTTCTATCTTTATAATTATTTATACTAACTTATATTTATTATATAGGAGGGGCTGATAGCTTACTTTCTATTGCGACTATTAGTAGATATATTACCTCCTGAAGTATAACTTTAGTCCTCCCACCCCCCTGCTAACTACTGCAGCTAGCCTTAAGTTAATCTGAGCCTGAACCTCTTACAGCTACAGCAGCTAATATATCCGCCCTATATTAACCTTTTTAATAATAAATAACTGATAATTCCTTCTGCGTCAACCTTATATCCTTATATCCTTACGTCCTCACGCTATATATAATTTGAATATCTTGAGAGATTTAATTACTACTAACTATAGCTACTCTATTTAAATACTTATTATAATTTTAATATTTAAAACCTTAACGTCTTTATAATAGACTCCCCAGATAAAGTTTTACGCTTCTAATATAAAAGTTTTCTGCTACTAAAATGAAAGTTTTCTGCTACTAATATAAGCTAATTTATAATCTCTATATAAGTATAGTAGGATTCAGCTTGCTTTTATTAGTGAATAATTTTAATATTTTAATTAAGTGTAGCTGATATATAAATAATAATAATATAAATATAGATATATTTAATATAGCTATATAGTATTTAAAACTCTATTAATTATAATATTATAATATTCTAAAGTATCTAGTAATTAGTATAATATATTAATATTAGGATACTATCTGATTAATAACTAATTTCTAAAATTATTAGCTTAATATAGTATATTATAGGATAACTAGATGATTTGCTTCTGAATTTCTGGAGTCTACTTATTAATATTAGTATTTATAATATTATTTAGATCCTCTAGGAGATATTAATATTCCTAGTTATAGGAGTTATAATAGAATGTATAGTTTCTATTATTATATTCCCCTAGTTGTAAGTAGCTATATAGATTTAAGGGGAATTTTAGTTTTATTATAAAAAATATAGAAGAGTGATAGATTTTAGAATATTTAACTCTTATAGGCTCTCTATTTTATTCTATCTTTAAGAAGTTTATAAAGATTCTCAACTTTATAATCTTAGTGGTTATTTTTAGCTATATATATTAAGCTCTAGCTTTACTGAGGCTCTTATTAATTATTACTACAAGGTTTTCCTCTACTGTAAGGTTGAATATTATAACCGGAGGTATAATTATCTATAATAATAGGTAGTTTTATTACTATTTAAACCAGTTGTGAGTTAGTATTAGCATTAATACTATTGCTAAGTAAATATTACACTTAGAACCACATAAAGAGTGAACAGCTTAAGTATCACTATAGGTATAGAGTAAAAGTAACTAAATACTTATTATATAAGTACCTTATAAAACTTAGTATTATTATAGAGAAAAAACTTATAATTAATATTATAGCTTTAAGTTAATTATATAAATATTAAGAACTCTATAAGATATAGTAGATTAATAGTAAGAATAACCTTATTAATATCTTCACTAAAAAGTCCCTAAATTATACTCTAGAGAGATTTATTAATATAAACAATATAATAGTTTATATAGAGAGATAAGTTACTTATTTAAAATAAAAAGAAGGAATTTAGAAGGTTATTCAGTTAAAGAATATAGGTTATTTAATTGATTTTATCTTATATATAGAAATATAATATATAATAGTTAAAATGTAAAAAGAAAATTTACTAATATTAGTAGTATAATAACTATAAAGCTATTAGGATCATATAGTATACTAACTATATAGCGTAACTTAGTAGTAAAAACTAGCCACTAGTAACAACTAGCTACTAGTTATTACCACCTATAAGGTAATTAGTAACTAATTACCTAGGGTATCTGGATCTAGCCTATATATAGCCTATAGGCTATATACTATAAATATTCACACCTTTAACCCTATTAGTATACTATATATAATAATATATATAATATACCTTTCCCTAGTGAAACTAATAGTTATAGCTATATAGTGACGTAATTTATATAGCTATATAAACTAACTATTTACCTAATATAGCTATAGTATAGTAAGCTATAAGGTAGCTTAATTACCTATAATAGTTAAACTGAGTGGTTAAATTAATACTAACTTTAATATTCCTTACTTAACTTAAAGAGAGTAAAATTTTAACTTATATTATAATAATCTATATTTAGTAATATAATAAAATAGAGACTAATAAAATCTAATATATAGTAGAGAAATTCTATATAAATTAATTAAGTTTAGCGCTTATTATAAAATTTCAAAATAAACCAGCTATAGAAAAAACTTAACTAAACTACTTATAAATATTAAGTAACTAATAATCTAAATGTTATAATATGGGGTTCGCTCCATATCGTGATACGAGGTTTGCTCCGTAGCCTACTTTAGGGTTATATTGGCCCTGGTTGTATAGATATAAATATTCTTTAGATTAGGCCTTCTATATATACTAAATATAAGCTTTTTTACTTCCTTATATCCCCTCACTATATAGCTATAAGGCTCTTTCGAGGATTTCCACACTTTACTATAATTATAAGCTTAATCTTTTAGATAACTTTATCTCTTCTTTTGATAACCTTATCTTCCCTCTGCTAAAGTTAAATATAGTATATATTCATAAGCCTCTCTTTTTCGATCCTTTTTCATATATATATATATATATATAATGCTATTCTTCTTAAAATATCGCCATATATTTTCCCTTCAATATATTTATAATACCACCCCTCCTAAGATATTCCTTTATCTCTCTCTCAATATGATATATAAGGTAATTCTTAATCTTACTTTATTAACCTCTTAAGAATACCCTTTCGGTATCCTAATATCCTCTTACTATTATAGCCAGACTATATTTATAGCTAGCCTCTCCACTCTTCTAACTTTACTTTACTTTTTATTACTTTACCTTCACTATCTATATTTAGATTAACTATCTATAAAATAGCATTTCTTCGTAAGATAGACTTACCTATGGTAGTTACTTTAAATACCCGTCTTTCAGATAAATATCTTTTTTTAAAATATATAATATATTTATTCTTTATATCTGGGGGATAGAGAAGGGTTAAACATCTTTTTTATAAGAATAGCTTTAACCTAATACTAAAGATTCTGGATTGTAAGTTATTTTGGCTATAAAGTAAAGTTAATATTAAATATCCTCCAAATACTATTTAAACTATAGGTTTAAAGATTGTATCTATAAAGCTGAAAGTAACCTGAATATAGATATACTTAACGGTATTAGGAGAAGTTTGGAAGTCTTTCCTTTATAATAGTAGTCTTAAATAAATACCCTCCAAATTATTATAAAAATAAGCTTTTATAATATTTATTAAAAGTTATAGCTGTGAAAGCCTACTAATATAGTATCCTCAGTATACTAACTGGAATAAACTTATAACCTCAGCGGAAACTAACCTAAAATAATATATATATATATTACCAGTGAAATAGGGTATATAGAGTGTGGATTATAGTGGGAAGGATATTACTTACGTAAGAATATCTAGAAACCCCCATTAGCTTGGAAGGCTATATTCTATATATTATATCTTAAGCAGCTATATATCTTTAAGTTAAATTAGGAGGATAGTAGCTAAAATACTGGAGACACTTTAGGCTGCAGTTTAGAAACCTCCTACCCTTCAGAAACCTCTTTTAGAGGCTTCCTTTTTAAAGGGTGCGGGGGAAAAAGGTTTTAGATAGTGGAGGCTATCTAGAATTATTACTTTTTACATAAATAACAGGCTTATAGCTAGTTTATAGTTATAATCCTGAAGGGCTTAAAGGCCCTATTATCCTTACCTATAGTTTAAGGCCGTATATCCTTACCTATAGCTTAATATCCTATTACCCTCACTCTAAAATAGTTATTTAGATAGAATCTCTTTTATATTTAGAAAACTTAGATAAAAACCACTGGAAATATTCTTATTCAGATATATAATACTATTTATAGTATCTTACGCCTAAGGGGATATATCATAATATAAGGTTTGCTTTATATTATAATATAGAACTTACCTCGTAGCCTACCTTATGGCTATATTAGCCCTGGTTATATAGGTATAAATACCCTTCAGATTAGGCCTCCCATTCGTACTAAATACAAGCTTTTTTGCTTCCTTATATCCTCTCCGTATATGGCCATAAGGTTCTTTCGAGGGTCTCCACACTTTACCACACTAAACTTACTAAGTAGTATATTAATATCCCTCCCAGTTTCCACCTAACCTTTTATATAGATCTTATTAAATAAACTAGATATATTCTATTATCTTTATAATAATATAGATATCTATAGTGTCTTTGCTTGTATTCTAGTAAGAGAAGATAGTAATATCTAAGAGAAATATAAAATAGAGGAAATTCTTACAGTAAAGAAGATATTAGAGTAGAAACAAAACTAAAATCTATTAGTTAAATAGAGAGACTATAATATTCTAACCTAGAAGCTTTTAGAAAATTCTATTACTGATAGGATAATATGATACTTTAAGTTATAGTATAGAGATACTTGAGAATAAAATAAGTTAATATTATTTTCCTAGTAATCAAAAGCTATATAAGCTAAAGCTAAGTAGAAAATAGTCTCTAAAAGATATAAATAGAAACTTATGAAATAATTTCTTAATATCCAGACTATTACTATTCTAATCTTTCTCTTTATAACTTTTATATTTTCCTCCTCTTTCTTCCCCACTTTCTCCTCTTTATATTTCCCCTTATTATCCTTAAAGAAGATATATATAGCTATCTATTAGCTAAAGTATAGTTAGTATGTATAGGAAGTGGTAAAGATATAAAGGTAATAGATAGGTAGACTTATATCAATAAAACTAGAGATTTAATTATAATAATAGTACGATATAATATAACTAGTAAAATATAATATAATATCGTACTAAAGAAAGATTAATATAATAGTTTAGAAAGAAAGAAAGAGAAATAATCTACTATTATTTATATTATACTACTAAGGGTAGTAACAATATACTTAAACGTGAACCTAATAGTAAGTAAGATAGTATTTCTAATAAAGAAAGAAGAAGTAGTAAATATAGTAGTCATATAAATAGAGGATATTTACTAAATATAATAGAGATACTTATGATAATATTAGATTATAATAGAGAAGTTAGGTAAAAAGATAGTAATTTAATAGTTTTTAAAGTTATTTTTATTTTATTAGCTGCTAGAAAGAGATAATAACATAGATAATTAGATACTTAACTTAGTAATTAGTGGTATTTAGCTTAAGACTAATAGTAAAAGGATATAAAACTTACTTTTATTCACTTTTGAATATTGAGTATTTAAAATAGAAGTAATTTTAATTTAAAATATAACTTAAGGTAAACCAACTTTTATTTTATGTAGTATAATAATTAATAAAAATAAGATTAACTACGTTAAGAAGTTAGTTGTCTTATTATTAGAACTATCCTTAATAATATAACTATAATAAATATAGAAGGCAAGTTTATTAGAAAGAAAGTAATAAGAGGGTTTATTATTAGGAAGATTAATATTAAAGAGAATAGTAGCTAATATAATAGGCAAAATGATTGTAATAGAGAAAGAAGGAGGTAAAATAATAATAGAGTAATAGTATCATAATAAATATAGAGACAAGGTAAAAGAGTTATCTAATAGGAACAAAAGAGAGTTGTAATATAAAAGAGAAATATATATCTTATTATTTTAGGAGAGAGATGGAATATTATATAGGAATAATTAGAAGTTAATCTAAGTGAAAATAGCTTAAATTTTACTATTAGCTAGATTATCTAATATTAAAAGTCTTTAGAACAGATATATCTTCCTTATTCGCTATATTTACTTTAGTATTTAGGTTACTAGTAATATATATTTAAAGCTATTAATATTTACTATTATTATAAACATAGAGGGAGAGTTGATAAGGGAAATATTATAAACTTGAGATTTATATAGTATATTATTATATAAATTCTATAAAGTCTTTATCTCTATAGTTTGATGAAGAGCTTTCACTTTAAGTATAAACTCTTTACGCATATTAAAATACTATTTAGATACTACTTAGTTACCTGTTATAGCTAACCTCTAATATACTAATAATAACTAAAGCCTATAATACCGACTTATATCTTTATAGTAAGATTATATATAGCCTATAATAATCCTAATAATAACCTAATAATTGCTTATATAAGAGAAGTATTTAAGATATTAAGATTATTTACTAATAATAGGTTAAGCTTCACTATAATAGTATATATGTTGAAGAAAAACTTATATTTATAGTAGAGAATATTTGTCCTAGGAATATAATATTATATTTTAGAGATAGGTGAAGTATAATCTAGAGAATATAAAGATTATTAATTTGGTTTCTTTTACTTTATACTGGTGGTAGTATCTAAGCTTTTTGCCCTATATATAGTTCTAACTATATGATATATCCGGCAACAGTATTTATATTAATACTAGCTTATAACTAGTTTAAATAGTAATAAGATTACTTATTATTATAAATAATTATACTTCCAGTTATAATATTTAACCTTATAGCAGAGGAAGACTTTATAGTAATAATCTATATAGTAAGAATCTTAGTAAAGCTAGAGTTTAATATATATAGCTGCAAGTAACTACTAAAATTATAAAGTTAAGAACCTTTATAAACCTCTTAAAGATAGAATAAAATAAAAAGTCTATAAAAGCTAAATATTCTATAATTTATTACTTTTACATATCTTTATAATAAATTTAAAACCTCCTTAAAATCTATATAGTTATTTATAACTAAAGGAGTATAGAATAGATAAAGAGATATCCAATTATAACTACTATAATTAAGGCTATTAGTTTATTAAACTAAATCTTACTAAAATTATTCTAAATACTATAATTAACAGATAGCCTATAGATATTTAAAAGAAAATTATATAGTTATTCTATAATCTACTATATCAAGCGAACTATTTCAGAGACTAATTATTAATTAAATAATATCCTAATATTAATATATTATAGTAATACTAGTTACCAGATACTACATAGTATTATAGTAATATTAATATAGAGGTTTTTAAGGTTATTTAGCTATATTAGAAATATCTATATCTACATAAATATTACTTATATATTAGCTATACTTAATTAGCGTATTAAGATTGTTTACTAATAAAAGCAGACTGAGTCCCACTATACTTATATAGAGCTTATAAGTTAGCTTATATTAGTGGCGGAGAACTTTCATATTAATAGCGGAGAATTTTCGTATTAGGGATATAAAGCTTTATCTAGTGTGTCTGTTATAAGGATATTAAGGTTACAGATATTAAGATTATAATAAGTATTGAAATAGAGTAGCTATAGTTAGCAGTAATTAAATCTCTCGAGATATTTAAATTATATATAGTATAAGAATATAAAAGCATAAGGTTAATATAGAAGAAGTTATTAGTTACTTATTATCGAAAAGGTTAATATAGAGTGAATATACTAACTACTGTAGCTATAAGGAATTTAGGCTTAAATTAACTTAAGGCTGACTATAGTAGTTAGCGGGGAGATAGAAGGGCTAAAGTTATACTTTAGGTGGTAATATATCCACTAATAGTTACAATAGAAAGTAAGCTATCAACCCCTGCTATAAAGATTATTAATATTAAAATTATAATAAGTATTTAAATAAAGTAGCTAAAATTAGTAATTACCAAATTTCTAAAGATACTATGATTATTTATACTATAGAAATATTTAGTTACTTATACTTTATATTTATATAAGTTTCTAGGCTTTTTATTTTATATATAATTTCAACTATATATTATACTTAGTAATAGTATTTATACTTATATAAGCTTATAATTAGTTTTAATAGTAAAAGGATTATTTGTAATTATTAATAACTATATTTTTAAGTTTAATATTTAACTGAATAGTAGCAGATAATCTTATAGTAATAATAAGTAAGAATCTTACTAAAGCTAGAGTTTAATATATATAGCTAAACGTATTCACTAAAGTTGCAAAGTTAAGAACTTAATAAATCTCTTAAGATAGAATATAATATAATACTAAAAGCTGAATATTCTATAAATTATTATTATTGTATATTCGTTATGAGAAAACTGAACTTTCCTTTCTATGTATATAGTAATTTACAACTAGAGAGATATTATAATATACACTAAATATTCTTATATAATCTCTTAGGTAAAAGGTTTAATATCTAATAAGATATCTGAATAATATTCTGAATATTAGTAGTACTAGATAGACTCAGGAAGGGCTGATAGCTTACTCTCTATTATAACTATTAGTGAATATATTATACCTAAAAGTATAACTTCAGCCTTCTCGCCCCTATCAACTACTATAGTTAACCTTAATTTAATTTAGAACCAAATTTCTTATAACTATGGTAGCTAGTATATCTACATTATATTAACTTTTTATAGATAATAAATGACTAATAACGCTTTTTATATTAACCTTATATCCTCACGCACTTATATCTCTATATTATGAATATATAATTTAAATATCTTAAGAGATTTAATTACTACTAACTATAGCTACTTTATTTAAATACTTATGATAATCTTATTATTTATAACCTTAATATCTTCATCCTCTAGAGAAAGCTTTATATTCTCTATATAAAGCTTCTCTTCTGCTATTACTATAAAAGCTCTCTACTACTAATATAAGCTAACTTATTATCTCTATATACGTATAGTGGAATTAACCTTACTGTTATTAGTAAATAACCTTGATATACTAATTAAATATAGTTAATATATAGATAATCTCTATATACTTAAATATACTCAAATATATTTTATGTAGCTAAATATCTTCTAAAACTCCTATAATTCTAATATTTTAATATTCTAAAGTATCTAGTATTAAGTATTGATATAGTATATTACTATAAGAATATTATTTATTTAATATATAATCTCTTAATTTACTAGCTTAATATAGTAAATTATAAAATAGCTAGATAATTGTCTTCTGAATATCTATAAACTACTTATTCATTATAGTATTGAGAATAATCGTATTAAGATCTAATTTAATAAATTAATACTCTTAATAATAACAATTATAGCTGGATATCTCTATATCTACCTTATGGTTGCTAGATTAGAGGTAGCTGTATAGATTTAGGGGAGATTTTAGTTCTTTCATAAAGAATATAGAAGAGCGATTAATTATAGAATACTTAGCTTTTGATACTCTATTTTATTATATTTTTAAAGAACTCTATAAAGATACTTAATTTTATAACTTGAGTGATTACCTTTAGCTATATATATTAAGCTCCAGCTCTACTGAGGTTCTTACTATATAAATTATTATTATAAGGTCTTCCTCTATTATAAAGTTAAATATTAGAACTAAGGGTATAATTATCTATAGTAATAGGTAAGTGTATTACTATTTGAACTTATTTTAAACTTATATTAGTATAAATATTATGACTAGGTAAAGTATATAGTTAGAACTATAGATAGGGTGAAAAGCTTAGTACTCCTATATGTATAAAGTAAAAGTAACTAAATAGATAGATACACTCTCAATATCTAGAAGGAAATTATCTAGCTATTTTACAATTTATTCTATTAAGCTAACATATTTAGAAACTGGTAGTTAATTATACAATATCTTAATACTTATAAACTATATTAACTGTTAGATATCTTATAGTATTATAATAATATAATTACTAAAGTTTTAGTTATTCTATAACTACATTAGAAATATCTATATCTATATTAATATTACTTATATATTAGCTATATTGAATTTTCTAAGATTATTTACTGATTACAGTAAGCTAAACTCCACTATATCTTTATAAAACTTATAAGGTTAGCTTATAGTCAAAGTATATAGCCTTTATATTAAATAAATCAAACTTTATTTAAGAAGTAGGTAGAGTGGAGTCTTTAAAATTATAGATATCAATTTAGTTACATTTAGTTTATACTTATAGTAGTACCTAAGCTCTTTACTCTATATATAGTTATTATAGATATTAAGAATATTGAAAGTATAGATATTAAGGTTATAATAAGTATTTATTTATCCTATAATTATAGGTAGTTTTACTTCTGCTGAAATTAGTTGTAAGTTAGTATTAATATGAATACTGCTACTAGGTATAATTTACAGTTAGAACTATATATAAAGTGAAGAGCTTAGATACTCCACTATAAGTATAGAGTAAAAGCAACTGAATAATATGTATTTAAGTAAAGTATCTATAGTTAATACTGATTAAATTTTCAAGATATTTGAACGATATATAATATAAAGATATAAGAATATATAGTAGAGATAGAAAAAGTGACTAATTATTTATTACTCAAAATATCAATATAAGATAGATATACTAACTACAATAGCTATAAGGAGCTTAGCTTTAGATGAACTTTATGTTAGCTATAATATTTAATAAAATAGAAAAGTTAAAGTTATACTATAGCATATAATATATTTACGAATAATCATAGTACAAAGTAAGCTATTAGCGTTTCCTATAGAACATTAATATAAATACTTTAATTAAAGAATTATTAGTTGCATAATAAAATACTTTTACTATAATAGTGAAGTTATATATTTCACTAACATTATTTTAGTCAGAAAATCTAAGATTTATTATAATTAATATTTTTACTAACTAAACTTTAAGTAGAAATATAGTTCTCTCTAGATATCCAGAGGAAAGATAGAAATATATTTAATAAAAACTAACTTAAGTAACTTAACTTAAGAAGAAAGATACTATATAATCCTCTTTGAACGTATAATTATAAGCACACTCTTTATATTACAATATAGTAAAATTCCCTTAATAGATATAGTGTGGCATTTTACTAGAAAGCTTTTCTAGAAATACTAAGTATCTATAATTATAGGCCTAAAATCGGCCTCATTACATACATAGAACCGGTCAATCTGTACGATATAGTCTTGCATTAACTAATCTGCTTATCTAAGTCAACACTACACTAAGACTTCAGGTTCTATGAAGTTGTCAGATTGGATACTTAAGCCTACAAACAGTTACATCAGTAACATATATTGTGTGGGCCCACATCCTTTTGGCTGTATAGTTAATTTGATAATTAAGAGTCTTATACGCTCTAGGCAGGCTATAAGTTTAAATCCCACTTCTGTAGGAAGTGAAAACAGACGTAGAGATACTCCACAACACTGTAGAGATACTCTATATGTAGGTATAAGTCCACTAGCTAGAATAGAATAAGCCTGACTCTGGCAGCCCTGAGGGGGCGTGTCAGATTGGGTATTTAAGCCTACGAACAGTTACATCAGTAACATGTATTGTGTGGGCCCACATCCTTTTGGCTGTATGGTCAATTTGACAGAAGTTATCTGCTTGATCGATATCTCCTCTTCTCTATCTTTTCCGTTCCAGAACAACGAAGCAAATACTGCAGTCCGCCAACACCTGATGCTGGATCTCTAAATACTTGGTCGATCTAACTTTCAGACTGTATCTGATCCTTTTCCCCGTGCGACTTACTCGACGCACAATCGGCGGTCTCGCCCGTTGCCACTGTACGACTCGGGACCGCATTAGGCATCAGCCATGGCACCGGACTGGAAAGTACTTTACCTCTATGGAGGTGACAGGTGAGCATTAGTCTACTCTTCGTGTCGTTCCACTATTGGCCCCTCATCATCGTCTCATGTGGTTGACCATCTACAACAGCCCATGGGATCCGAGTCTTTGGACCGACTCGGACGACAGGGTTCGAGGCGGGAAAAGCCAGTCCCACTTGCACTGCCAGTCACCGGAGAGGGCCAAATTCTTCGGCCATTTGGACATCTCCACCCTTGGGGGGGCTGGTTTCGCGTCTCAAAGAACCGTCGGCATACTCCATTTGGATCTCACAGAGTACGATGGATTGGTCATCAAGGTTCTTCAGAGCGACTTAAAGAAATACACACTGACGATCAAGGATGAGATTCTCCCACTGAGAGATGACGGCCGCGATCAAAGTACAACAAGCTGGGAATATGACTTTATCTGCGACTCGGGAGACGTCCGCGTCCCCTGGGACGAGTTGAAGCCCACGTACAAGGGCAAGCCCAAGCCTGATGCCAAACCTCTAGACCGCTCAAGTATCAAGAGAATTAGCTTCATGATGCGAAGGTGAGTTTCCCAAAATTCGCGACTTTGGACCAGTACAACGCTTTGCTGACATGTATATAACCGCAGCTTTTTCGGGGAGCAGGAGGGTGACTTCGGCTTGACAATTGCCCATGTGGCTGCTATAGGGAATCGTCCCATGTCTTCAAGATCGGATTCTTCTATTGAAAAAGACTTGTCTTACCCTCAAACTATATCTGCTTCCGCGCCGTCTCCGGTTGCACGATGCTCGTGGATCTGCGGATGGGCTGGGTGTGTCTGTCCATGGATGGCATCTTGACAGGGACACGAGTGCACAGACGGGTAGTACACCGGTAGAAAACAAGCCTCTTTCCATTGGACCCCGGCACCCCATCCGTAATCCTACTCGGTGCTATTAGAGACAGGCGACTCAAACGATTTGAGCGAGAACTTTGATCAAGTCCCCTGTAACGCCCATGGCTGTGACTTCACCGCCAGCGCCGGCACCCTGGATGATAAGGGGGTTGCTTCCATAGCGTTCGGTGTAGAAGCTGATGATGTTGTCGCTGCCTTTGAGACCTGCGATGGGGTGAGACGCATCGTATTGCTTAAGGCCGACCTTGACCTGCTTAGAAGGCACATCGATGCTGCCAACGAATCGGACGACTTTGCCCAAGTCTTCTGCAGCCTTCTTAGTCTTATCCATTTGCTCGTCGAATTCTGGCAGCCTCTGCAAGAATTCTGATCCACTAGCGCAAGCCTCCAGCTCCTTGGGGATCAGGCTTTGAACTGGGAATGATGCGGGCGATTCGACTGGCAATCCGACTAGCCTGGCTAGAATGGTGAGCTTGCGGGCTACATCAAGGCCATTCAGGTCGTCTCTCGGATCCGGTTCCGTGTAACCCAATTCTTTGGCCCTGGCAACCTCGGCAGACCATTTGCCGCCAGCTCCGGATATCGGGGCGAAAGAGTTGAACAGGAATGACATGGTGCCACTAAAGACACCCTCAATCTTGGTAACGCGATCACCGGTGTCAACCAAGTCCTTCAGCGTGGAGATGACGGGCAGTCCGGCACCGACTGAAGACTCGTGATAGATCTTCGCGCCTGACGTTGATGCTGCGGCGCAGATATCCTGCCATAGCTTGTAAGGCCCCGAAAAGGCCTTCTTATTGGGTGTTACGATGCTGATGCCATGGCTCAGAAAGACGGGATAGGCGTCTGCCACGTCCTGAGAGCTGGTATTATCGACCAAAACGACGTCGGAAGGGGCGGCGGAAAGGTAGTCAGCCAGCTGAGGAAGAGCGGGGGGCACTTGAGACGCCGTGGAAAGCTTCTCGAGAGCCCCGGCAACAGAAATGGCGGAGTAGCTGGAGTCGTAAACGGCCTTCTTGCTGTTCGAAATGTAACAAAGACTAAGCGTTGGAGACTGCCTCCGAGCAGCTAGGGTCTCGAGTTGAGAGAGAAAGCATTTTCCAACCCCTCCAACGCCTGCGCATAGCAAAGTTGGGGTCAGCGCGTCAAAAGATTATTTTGTTGTAGAAAACGAGCTACACGTACCGATGATGGCAATGAACACCTGTTTCGAAGCACCCATGTTGGTGTATTTGAGGGTGTGTATGTGTGTGTACAGGTGTTTGCGTGTGAATTGGCAGTAGCCAGCAACGTAGGTGCGATTCCGAGACCGGTGAAGTTAGTCACAGCCAGAAAAGTGGTTCGTTTCACAAACCCCTCCGACCGCGGGGCAGCTTGTGGTGGGGTAAAGGATCAAGGGCCTCTGTAAGATATCGGCCGAGGTGGATGTTTCGTTAGGCACCTACGCAGTAAGGTAGGTACGGATATGGACGTACACATAGCCTGACAAGGACGCAACCTTGCCAACGTAGGTATGCGCACCTACCCAACAGACCAGGTCATGTCGTCATGCATCCTACCCTTACCTGTAGCAAGAGCCATCCTACAACCAACACGAGTCTCATAACTGATGTCTCTTCACCAACAACAGCATTGGTTTCCATAGTGTGTCTTCTCCATTGAATGCCACCTTGCTTACCCACCGTTTATAATGACGCTTCTGCAGTCTCTTCTTCATCTCACCAACTTCAAAAGTCCATTGTTGAGAACTTTGGTCCCCTCTGTCTCGGCTGCATATGCTATCCAGCTGGCTTTCGCCGTGCCATCTATTGCCGCACAAAATGAACGATTCTTTGACTTTTCCGGCTCACTCACTTTCCTTTCAGCGACTTTTCTGAGCCTGTATCTTCCTTCGCTTCGTGCCAGGCTCTCATCCACCGCATCTGTTCCACTGCCGAGCCTTTTGAGCCCCTTTAGCAGCTCTAGCGGCTTCACCGCCCTCAATTGGCGACAAGTAGCTCTCAGCGGGGCTGTCGCATTCTGGGCGCTTAGATGTGAGCGCACCCCGTTTGTTTGTGCAAGCCAAGCTGATACGCGAACCTCTCTCGCTTACATATAGTGGGATCATATCTGTTCCAACGCATTCTACAAGACGGCAAAGACTCCCGTTTTGACGAGATAAAAAAATCGCCCGTCAGATTTGGTGTCGCGTTTTTTGCCCAAGCGACTTGGGTCTCCTTATGCCTACTTCCTGTCATTGCCCTCAACTCTGTACCTGCCACGGCTTTCGCCGTTCTGCCAGCTTTGAGGGCAGTTGATGTTCTCGGATTGCTGCTCTACGCTGGCGGCTTTACTTTCGAGGTGGCGGCTGATCTGCAGAAGAGTAGATGGATTCGAGAGAAAAGGGCTAAGGTCCATGATGAGGAATTCATGACGCGGGGACTGTGGAGCCTCAGGTAAGCGACTGTCAGCTTGACTTCACGATGTATTATGCCATCGCGATACTCCGAGGTATCCCAAAGTACAGAAACTTCGCAAGACAGATCAGGAGTGTGGACCTAAGCGATGCCTGAGCCTGATAGCTGACGCATCACATAGTCAATACCCGAACTACTTTGGGGAAATATCCCTTTGGACTGGTATAGCCACTGCTGTTGCAGGAAACCTTTTGACCCATCCTGTCCAAAAGGCGCTGGGGTTTTCTGGCGGTCTAGCAGGTCGTCTCGTTGTTACGGCTTTATCTTTCATCAGTCCGGCTTTTGTCAGTTTCCTACTATTGAAGGTTTCCGGGATACCTATGAGCGAGAAGAAGTATGATAAGCGTTACGGGGACCGAAAGGATTACCAGGATTGGAAGCGCACTACGCCGAAGCTTGTCCCGAAGGTATTTTAGATAACAGCATCGTCGATATATCTATGTTGGCACCTGAACAATAGTAGCACAATTGTAGTAGTACAAGGCACATCCTGTAAGCAATGGACATTTTCCCACGTATGAAGTTTTGTTGAGCCGTCACTAGCTTGGGCGATTTGGTGCAGGTCATGATTATAGGCACGTGACTCGCGAGGAAAGTCGTGCATACTACGCGGTCAGAAAATGAAAATGAAGAACATCCAGTGGTCCTCTCAATGGTCGTAGAAATACCACACTGGTCCATAGTCTGGTGGTACTGCTGATTTTCTACTGTACTGTTTGGCGATAGTTGAGCGTCTGACCTACAGTGAACTCAGTGGTGGAACTGTTTGACTTTCTCCACTTCGTCATAGCTACCCATGAAGATGCCGGCCCTGTCGTGGATGTGCTCAGGTACCACTTCAAGCATCCTCCGCATTTTACTGTCTACAGCTTGACCGCCGGCTACGTCATGATTATTCAGCTGGATCGCTTCACGGAGGATGAGGTACGCATGACTGACCATTCTCGAATACAAGTGCCATGGGCGCACACTCGTACAAAATGCGAAGCTTGCCTTTGGGGCTCTTCTTGTCCGCCGGATAGGCGAAAACCCCTCCATACAGCAAAGTACGGTAAGCGTCGGCCACCATACTACCGATGTAACGGGCGCTGTAGGGCTTCCCGTTCTCCTGTGGAGTCTTCAATGAGTTGAAATAGTTGTTGGTGCTGTCTTCCCAGTAAAGGGAGTTACCCTCGTTCACGGAGTAAATGGCGCGGGACTTGGGCAGTCGCATGTCGGGATGAGTGAGAATAAATTCGCCGACGCCGTTGTCAAGGGTGAAGCCATTGACAGTACCGCCTCTCATGGTAATTACGAGCTGCGCCGAAGCACCGTACATTGTGAAGCCGGCTGCCAATAGTTCGGTGCCGGGCTTCAGGATGTCCTCCTTGGTACCATTGGAGCCCTCTGGAAGCTTGTGAATCCCGAAAATGGTACCGACGGAGACACCGGCATCCAGATTGGAGGACCCGTCGATGGGGTCGCAGGCCACGGCGTAGCGGGCACCAGTGCTGTCACCGAAGAAGATGATTTCCTCCTCCTCCTCCGACACTAGCAAGGCACACTTGCCAGACGATCGCATCGCCTCGATGAAGAGGTCGTTGGAAATAACATCTAGTTTCTTCTGATCGTCTCCAGTGGTATTGGAAGATCCGGCGAGGCCTGTCAAGTTGACCAGGGTAGCTCGTCGAATATAGTAGGCGATGGACTTGAAGGAAAATTGGAGGGCATGGCATAGAAGTCTGAGCAACATTAGTAGCTGTCAGGCATCGGTATTATAAGCGGGATCAGGGTTGCCTACGTGAAGTCCCCTGTAGCCTCCTTGTGCTTAGCCTGCTCCTCGGTGAGAAAGCGAGTCAACGTCACGATGTTAGTATTGATCTTCTCGGTCTCTTGACCAGAGCCATTTGTCGTGTAGGCGGACATGTTTGGCGGGAGTCGGCGGTTTGTAGGAGTGCAGACGTCAGTGGAAGTGGTAGAATTCTTGGCGGTTCCGACGCTGTCAGCGTATTGAGGCTTTCTATATTCGTCAATGGCGCATGAGAGAAGTTTCGACAATGTCTAGGGGAGAGGCCAAGTGCACAGCAGCGCGGGACCAATGGCTTTCAAGAGGGCACGGGAGGTTGTTAAAGATAAGGATGACTCCAGGAAAAAGGAGCTTTCAGTGGCAAGGGAAAAGCGGGCAGTAGGTGTATCCAACAGCAGTGTCAGAGACGATCCGACGGAGTAACATATGACGGAAGCTTTCGCAGACAATGCTCTATGCCCCTCAATTCGGCAAACGGCTATGGCTAGGCTATCATAGGCACACGACGCGACCTGTTATCGCGCTATCCCTAATGACTACGATCAAGTGGAGCAAGCCGCAAGCACCTCCGGCCGAGGGGAACCCGAGGCAGGAGGAGGATGGCTTGGGGGGCACGAGTCGCATGGCGTCTCGAGGATTTCTCGGAAACCCTCGGCGTGATGTACAGCGACGAGCGCCGTACTTGTAGCGACGCGCGTGAATAATTGGGGAAGGTACATGCTAGTGATGTCTGTACTAATTTAGCAGTGGAGCTAGCAAAGGGAGTAGGGTAGGAAGTGTATTGGAGGCTGCAAACAGGGGTAAGAAATATGAGGTAGTAGGGAATATAATAGGTCTATCTTATTTAATACTATATATAGAAGGTAAGCTTCTTTCTTATATACTTATATAATATAATCTAGATAGAAATATTTCGCGCTTCTATAGTTATTTAACTTATATTTTTCATTAGAGTCTAAATTATTATGTTTTTTCACCTAGATGCTATAGTAGTTCTCCAGAACTTTCTAGAATAATATTATTATGGGATTTTCAATAGAAATTCTTAGGATCACTTTATAATATTTCTCTTTACTAAAGTGATATTTACTTTAATTTAATATTATTTCTCAGTTTCTTAATCATCTTATAATATTTAATTTCTATAGAATTTCTAATATATTTAAATAAAACTCTTATTAGTAGTCTTATAAAAATATTAATAATATTATTAGTAGTTTCTATATACTAAGAACCTACTTTATTTTAACTTACTATTTCTCTTATAAAATAGTTATAAACTTTTATATATTCAGTTTTATTATTTGAGTTTTGTTTTTTTCTAAGGATAATTATTCTATTATTATCTACCTATATTAATATAAACTAAGTAGTTATCTTTCTTTTTTGTAATTAAATACATTTTATATCTATATAACCTCTAAAGTTATATTTAATTTTATATAGTATTTAGCTTATATAGATAGTTTTACGACAACTAGTTATTACGGGCCAGCCCCATATTAAATATTTTATGGAACACGCTATGAAACACCCTACTTAAGTGGAGCCAGTCAACAAGTGGACAACTTATTATTATGTACCTTTTGACGAGGCTATCTAATATAGCTTAATTAATAGTACTGTTTGTGTGCGCACGCGTGCATATATGTATACTGAAGGCTGAGACGTTATTAGCTGTAACGTTACGCCCTTATAGGGCCAGCCCTTTATATATAATAAGTTACCCTAATAGTCTAAAGTTTAATCCAGATTATATATAGATTTACGTATGGATATTCCCTAGCTAATAGTAATACTGGAGGTATATTACTTAAGTATTTAGAAGCTCCTACCGTGAGGCTATAATAGGCAGATAGTGTAGCGTAATAGAAGCGGGAGAGGGAAGGTAGTATTATAAGCTAGCCTTATATAGAATATACTACGGAATATCCTACTTAAGTGTAGCTAGATAATAAGTGGATAACTTATTATTATATATCTTTCAATAAGGTTATTTAATATAGCTTCATTAGTAGTACTATTTATATATATATATATATATATATATATATATATACTGAAGGCTGAGATATTATTAGCTGCAACACTACGCCTCTGTGGGGCCAGCCCTTTACACTAGTTAGTAATAAAATCTCTATAAAATTAATTCTTCAGCTATAAAGATTATTTATCTAGTTATAAACTTTAATATAGTTTAATAACTACTATACTTACTATCTATATAATTTTCAAGCTTAATATTATTATCTTTATTAATTTTAATAATATAATTAATATAATATTAACTCTCGAAATAATTCTCCAGAATAAAATAAAACTTCTACCTAGAGTTTATAATTAAAGAAAATATCTAACTATATTATCTAAATAGTAAACTATAATTTTCTCAATAGTTAATAATATTATTATTATAATATCTTATTAATCTAACTTTATACTAAAATAGGAAAAATCTTAGGCTTCTAATGTTATTAATATAGTATTTTAATAGAGAACCTCTTTTAATTTCTTAGATATTTCTTTTAAGTAAGTTTCTTATAAGATTTATATTTTATTTTTATTTAAACTGAGGTTGTTCCACTTAACGTAGTAGTTTAACGTCTGGCTGGCTTTTACTATTTTACGGTAAAAGCAGTAGGTTCGAATTCTGCAGCAGGCAAGCGCAACTGGAGGTTATAATATACCTTCCAGTTGTGAAACTAAGTATAGTAGCTACTATTAGCTGGAAGTATTTACTAATAGTAGTAAATAGCTGGCAGCTGTTAATAGCTAGTAATAAGTATACTCAGCTGGCAGAAGATATTACGTAATAACTAATTATAATTCTTTAAAAAGTAACTGTAATAGATAAATCTTTATTTTCCCTCTATATCTTCCCTATTTATTAGCTATTATATTAACTAACTATACTTACTGCCTGAGGTTTCTTCTATTTAAATATATTTATTCAACTATTTAGTTCAACTATTATAGGCTACTAGGCTACCTTATAGCCTACTACATTATAGCCATATCAGGTAAGTAGTCAGTCTATATAACTATATAGGCTATATAGCTATATAGCTTTTTCTAAATATTTAGCCTCCGGCTATATTATATAGAAAGAATAATAATAATTTACCAAAGAGACCAGTTTGTATTTATATAGTAAAGGCTGTATATAGTATATAAGTTTACCTCTAATAGGTAAACTAATACTAATTAGTAGTTAACCTAACTATTACTATTATACTGCAGATAAGTAAAGCTTATTATATTGGAAGAAGTAATTACGAACCTTATACCTAAGGTTTATATAAGATAAAAGATTATAATAGTTATTTATTACTTAGATACCTTAAATTCTTCCCACCCTAGAATCTTACTAGAAGCCTCCAAACTATATACTAACCCCTTATGGATATTAGTATTAGGGAATTAATATATATCTTCACTTTAGTTTAAAATAAGATACTTCCTATAACGCTATTATAAAGTTGATATATATCCATAATAGTTACTTACTGAAGTCTATTTAGTAGATATAAAAATAACCCTTTTAAGTTTTATAATTCTTACTATTGAGATACTAGAGTTTAAAGTATCTCTAGTCTTTTACTTCAGATACTTTAGAATTCTACTAGAAGCCTTCAAGTTATATACTAACCCCTTAAGGAGGCTACTTTTAGGAAACCTAATAATCTAACTTTAGTTATATGAGGATACTTCCTACAGCATTATTAAAAAGTTAATATATACTTATAATACCTGCTAAATAGAGTATATTCAGCAAATATACCTAAGAATCCTTATAGCCTCACGGCCTTATAGCCTCTTAAAACCTCTTAATATCTCCCTTTATATATAGCTTAAATTATAGCCTTCTCCCATAGCCCTTATTGCTTCAAGAAGGCTTTATAATAATAATCCTCTTTTATAGCCTTTATAGCTTGAAGAGAGCTATATAATAACAACCTTCTTGTGTAGCCCTTATAGCTTCAAGAGGGCTATATGATAGAAATTCTCTCCTTTAGCCTCCAAAAGTAATAATCTTAAAAACTACTAAAAGGTATATAAGATTACTAACCTCTTAAGATAATAACCTCCTTATAACCTTATAGTCTTATAACCTTATAACTTTATAGCCCATAGTATTACCTATTATAAACTATATCTAGATATTTAGCTAGAATTATATCTAGATTTCTAAAGTTAGCTTCCTCGCCTGAGTGAGGCTTTAGTAGGCTCTATATAATATTATATATATAGACTTTTCTATATACTTATAAAAGCTTCTTTTATACTTCTTAGTTCTAAATAAATAGTATTTTATATTACCTTCCAGTTAAATAAGTTTAAATTCAGCTTTTTATATATTTAGAATTTAGTTTTATTTACTATATAGATAATATTCGGTAAAATATAGCTTTCTTTTAGTTAAATATATACTTTAGATAAATATAACTTCTAAAATATAATATTATATAATAGGTAACTAACTAACTAATATAAAAAATAATAAAGAGTATTTAAGCTTCCCAGGATATTTCTATAAATAGTTATTTTATAGGTAAACTACTTTAGTAGTAGTTATAGTATATTTTAAGCTTTTTCACCAAAAGATTAATAAACTTATATATAAATTAGTAAAATAAAATATTATAGTAATAGTAACCTCCAGATAGTTATTAAAATAAAAACCTCTAACTTATATTAGGATACTTTAGTAACCTCTAGAATAATATCTATTAGAATATTAGCTTTTAGGATTAATAATATTATTATATTTCTACTAATAGTTAGCTATTAAAAGAAGCTTCTTTCTCTATTCCTAAAGTTTTTAAATAAATAAAAGAAATACTTAATATAAGTTTAATAAATAAAAACTAAGCTTAAAATTAACTACTACTTCTTTAATCGTAATTAGAAATACTAATATTTAATTTACTTCTATTTAAACATCAGTTTCCAGTAAGTAGTTAAAATCTTCTATATAGTAGGAAAATTAGAAAAGTTCTATAATTTAGATAAGTTTATAAGTTACCTAAATAAAACCTATCTAAATCTAAATAGCCAGCCTTATATAATTACCTAATTATAAAGTTTTAAATAGAAAAAAAGAAATACCTAATAGTTTTCTAATTCTAATTTAAGAAAACTTCAGCTAATACTAAAAAGTATATATAGCTAAATATAATTTAAATCTTTCTACTGAAAGCTACTATATTTTCTTACTTTAAGAAGCTACTTATTATAGTTAATTCTTCTATAGAAATTAAATCTAATTATTTAAGATTTAGAATATAGTTTAGAAGCTTAAATATATAAAGAGAATATTGGTTTGCTATTAGCCATCCTACTGGAAATCTACTACTTATAATATAGAGAATAATATTATAATAACTAGAATAGTTAGAAAATATTTATATACTGAAGCTTTAGTAGTCTCTTTTTTACCTCTAAGAAACACTCTAAAAACTACTAACATATTTACTAATATTCTAGATATAGTACGAAAAGCTATATATATAGAAAGTATATAGTATAGAAATATAAGAAAATTAATATAAACGTTATAAAAGCTATAGCTACTTTAGATTATATTAAAAATAACTAGAAGAATAATATTCCCCCACCTAGTAATAGTAAGAACCTAGGAAAAAAGTCACTTTAAAATAAAGTTAGACTTTAAAGCTAATAGAGAAACAAATAGTAAATAAGGAAAATAATAGAAAAGAAGATAGGTAAGTAACCAGTAATTAGCTATTATTTAAGCTAAAATTAGAAGAGGTTACTTTGTTAATATACTTATTAATATGAACTATAATATTTATATTATTATTAATATTTTCCTTATAAAGAAAAATTACTTCCTACTAGTTCAGAAGTTAAAGAGATAGATAGGAAAATATACTACTAAGCTATTATCTAGCAATATCCAGAGGGTAGTCATTCTAAGTTTAGAAGTTAGTAACTATATATAGAAAATTAATATATATATTATAAAAAATCTCTAGCCACTTTTATATCTTAGGTAACTATAAATAGAAAATAATTATATTATTTATAATATTAAAACTTAATAGATAATCTAGAGAAAAAGTAATATAATAGCCTATCTGAAATATTAGAATAAGTTAGTATACGTTAAGGAAATTCAGTTAGCCTACCTACTTGATACTAATTTACTTATATTTATTTACTAATATACTATATAGTATACTACTAATATACTAAACTTCTACTAAATTATATTCATTAGTTTTATAAATATAGAGAAAATATTAGCTTTACAAATAAAGGAAAACCTAAGGAATTATATTTCTATAAGTATTCTGAAGTAATTTCTAAATTGACTTTATTTAAATTTAATATATTAGCTATCGTCTAACTAACTAGAAATAAATTACTATATTCTACTAACTTTTAATAATAAGGAATAGAAACTAAACCTTCCATAGAAATCCCCCTAGAATATATTATAAAAGATGCTTCTAATATTTGAAATAGTTCTAGAGAATTTACTTAATATAAAGTTTATAAAAGTAAGTAGCTTCTTTACTAATATTCTAATTCTCTTTATAAGGAAGCTAGATAGAGAAATATATTTCTATATAAATTATAAAGTTTTTACTATAATTATAAAAAAGGCTTATTACCTTATTCCTCTTATATTAAAAACCTCTCCAGAAAGTTACTATAGCTTACTAATATACTAAATTCAATAATATTATTATATTCTGTAATTTTACAATTAATAAAGTAAATTAAAAGAAAATAGCTTTTTAAATATATTATAGTTCTTTTAAATAAATAGTATATTTCTTTAAACTGACTAATATTTCTATTATATGCTAATAATATATTTATAGCTGCTTATAATAGTTTCTAAATATCTTTATTATAATATATTTTAATAATAACCTTATTTATATTAGTAGCTTATAAAAAAGATATAAGGAGAAAGTTTACTAAATATTTAGCTACCTTACTAATATAAACCTAAAGGTAGAATTTAAGAAATATAAATTCTTTATTACTATAATGAAGTATATTAGGTTTATTATATTAGCTGGAAAGAATCTCTCTTATAATTGAAAGAAATTAAAAGCTATTACTAACTAACTTTCCTCCAGCTTACCAAAAGATATTTACAGTTTCCTTGAAACTATAAATTACTATAAGGTTTTATATTTTAGTATAATATTAATATAAAGTTTTTAAATTATCTAACTTAGAAGTTTATTTCCTTTAACTGGAAACTAAAATAGTAGAAAGTCTTTCCTATACTAAAATAACTTTTTATTATAAAGTTAGTTTTATAAATACTTAACTTTAATATCCTAATAATAGTAAAGATAAACTATTCTAGATATATTCTAGAACATATATTAATTTAGAATAATAAAACTAAAGTAAGATATCTAATAGCCTATTATAGACTATATCTGGATATTCAGCCAGACCTCTACCTAGGTATCTAAAGCTAACCCCCTCGCCTAAGTGGAGCCCCAGTAGGCTCTATATAGTATTATATATACTGACCTTTCTATATACTTATAAAGACTTTTTTTGTACTTCTTAATCCTAAATAAATAGTATTTTATACTACTTTCCAGTTAAATAAGTTTTGGTTCAGCTTTTTATATATTTAGAATTTAGTTTTATTTACTATATAGATAATATTAGGTAGAGTATAGTTTCCCACTAGTTAAGTATAGAATTTAGTAAAATATAGCTTCTAGAATATAATATTATATAATAGGTAACTAACTAATTAATATAAAAGATAATAGAGGATATTTAAATCCCCCAGAATATTTCTATAAGTAATAACTTTATGAGTAAACTATTTTAGTAGTACTTACAGTATATTTTAAACTTCCTCTACTGGAGAATTAATAAGCTTATATATAAATTAGTAAGATAAGATATTATAATAAATAGTAACTTTTAGGTAGCTACTATAATAAATATCTTTAACTTATATTGGAATACTTTAGTAACTTCCAGAATAATATCTATTAGAATACTAGCTTTTAAAGTTATTAATATTATTATATTCTTACTAATAGCTCACTGCTGGAGGAAGTCCCCTTCTTTATTTTTAAAGCTTTTAGATAAGTGGAAGAAATATTAAGTATACGTCTAATAGAAATTAATTAAACTTAAAATTAAGTATTATTTCTTTAATAGTAATTAGAAATAGTAATATCTAATTTACTTCTATTTAAACTTTAGTTTCCAATAGATAGTTGAAACTTTTTATATAGTAAAGAAACTAGAGAATATTTATAATCTAAATAAGTTTATAAATTACCTAGATAGAACGTATCTAAATCTAAATAGCCAGCCTTATATTATTATTTAACTATAAAGTTTCTAATAGAAAGAAAATAAGTATCTAACTATCTTTCTATCTTAATTTAAAATCTTTCTAGCTAATACTAAAGAATATATATAACTGAAAATAGTTTAGATTTTACTACTGAAAGCTATTTTACTTTCCTACCTTAAGAAGTTTCTTATTATAGTAAATCTTCCTATAGAGTATAGACTGTAGTTATTTAAGGTTTAAAATATAACTTAGAAACTTAAGTATATAAAGGAAGGTTTAGTTTACTATTAGCTACCTTACTAAAAGTCCGCTATTTATAACATATAGAGTAATATTATAATAACTAAAGCAGTTAAAAGATAATAATAATATTATACTTTAAGTAGCTTCTCCTCTACCTCTAATAAATATTTTAAGAATCGCCAGAATACTTACTAATATCTTAGATATAGTAAGAAAGATTATATTTATAGAAACTATATAGCCTGAAAGTATACAAAAGGTAATAAAAACATTATAAAAGTTATAGCTACTTTAAATTATACTAAAAATAACCAGGAGGATAGTATTATTCTACTTAGTAATAGTAAGAATTTAGAAAAAAAGTAATTTTAAAGTAAAGTTAGACTCTCAAGTTAACTAAAATGAAAGTAATAGAATAGAGAAAATAATAGGAAAAAGAATAGGTAAGTATCTCGTAGTTAGCTACTATTTAAGCTAAAATTAATAAAGATTACTTTATTAATATACTTATTAATATAGGCTATAAAATCTATACTATTATTAATATCTTCCTTATAAAGAGATTTTACCTTCCACTAATTAATAGGTTAAAGAGATAGATAAGAAAATATACTACTAGATTATTACTTAGTAATATCTAGAGGGTAGCTATTCTAACTTTAGAAGTTAGTAGCTATATATAGAAAATCTATATTTATATTATAAAAAACCTCCAGCTACTTTTATACTTTAGGTAGCTATAAATAGAAAATGATTATATTATTTATAATATTAAAGTTTAATAGATAGTTTATAGAAATAATATTATAATAATATACTTAAAGTATTAAAATAAGCGAATATAACTTAAAAAGATTCAGTTAGTCTACCTATTTAATATTAATATATTTATATTTATCTATTAGTATACTATATAATATATTAATAAAATATTAAGCTTCTACTAGATTATATTTATTAGTTTAGTAAATATTAAGGAAATACTAATCTTAAAAGTAGAGATAAACTTAAGGAATTATATTTCTATAAATACTTTTAAGGAATTTCCAGATTCTTTTTATTTAAATTTAATATATTAGCTACCTATTACAGGCTATACCCGAATATCCGGCCAGAGCTGTACCTAGGTATCTAAAGCTAACCTCCTCGCTTAAGTGGGGCCCCAGTAGGCTCTATATAATATTATATATACAGACGTTTCCACACACTTATAAAGACTTCTCTTTTACTTCTTAGTTCTAAATAAATAGTGTTTTACGCTACTTTCCAGTTGAATAAGTTTAGATCTAGCTTTTTATATATTTAGAACTTAGTTTTATTCACTATATAGATAATATTAGATAAAGTATAGCTTCCTACTAGTTAAGTATATAATCTAGTTAAATATAGCTTCTAGAGTATAATATAATATAATAAATAACTTACTAACTAATATAAAGAATAATAGAGAATATTAAAACCTCCCAGAATATCCCTATAAATAGTAACTTTATAAGTAAACTACTTTAGTAATAATTATGATATACTTTAAGTTTCCTCTATTAGAATATTAATAAGCTTAGGAATAAATTAGTAAGATAAGATATTATAGTAAGTAGTAACTTTTAGGTAGCTATTATAATAGATACCTCTAGCTTATATTAAAATATTCTAATAATCTCTAGAATAATATCTATTGGAATACTAACTTTTAAGGTAAATAATATTATTATATTTTTATTAGTAACTAACTATTAAAGGAAATCTTTTTCTTTACTTCCAAAATTTTCAGGTAAATAGAAAGAATATTAAGTATAAATCTAATAGATAAAAATTAAACTTAAGATTAACTACTATTTCTTAAAAAATAATTAGGAATACTAATGTCTAATTTACTTCTATCTAGACTTTAGTTCTCAATAAGTAGTTAAAATCTTCTATATAGTAGAAAAATTAGAAAACTTCTATAATCTAAATAATTTTATAAGTTATCTAAATAGAATTTATCTAGATTCTAATAGTGAGCTTTATATTATCATCTAGCTATAAAGCTTCAGACAGAAGGAAAATAAATATCTAATTATCTTTCTATTTTAATTTAAAAAGATTCTAGCTAATATTAGAAAGTATATATAGCTAGATATAATTTAGATTTCCCTACTAGAAGCTATTTCACTCTCCTATTTTAAGAAACTACTTTTTATAATAGATTTTTCTATAAAGTATAAACTCTAATTATCTAAAGTTTAGAATATAGTTTAGAAGTTTAAATATATAAAGAGGCTATTAGTCTGCTACTAGCTACCTTACTAAAAACTTACTATTTATAATATAAAGGATGATATTTATTAGTAGTATAATAGCTATAAGGCTATTAGAGCCCTACAGTATACTAACTATATAGTGTAACTTAGTGGCGGAAACTAGCTACTAGTGATAACTAGCTACTAGTTATTACTACCTACTAGGTAATTAGTAACTAATTACTTAGAGTATCTAGATCTAGCCTATATGTAGCCTATAGGCTATATACTATAAATATTATTATTTTTAACTCTATCAGTATATTATACGTAATAATATATATAATATACTTTCCCCTAATAAAATTAATACTAATTAGTAGTTAATCTTACTATTACTACTTACTATAGATTACTAGAGTTTATATAGATAGAAATAATAATAAAAAATTATTATACTTAACTTAAAGTAAAGCTACTAATCTCTTAATCTATTTAGATATTTTTAATAATAACATCTTACCTAACTTAAAATAAAATAATATTTCTTTAATAATTATACTAATATATTTTAATTCTAGTAGCTAGATATTTATATATATTTAAAATTAACTTATAGAAGAAATACTAAGAATATCTTATATAAGTATATTTATTAAACATTATTATTATAAAATTTACTAAACTTCTATAGTAAAGAAATCTCTAGTATTTTAAGTTTTTCTAAATCCTCTTTTATTTTTCCATTTTCTTTTCTCTCTTTTCTTACTTAACTAATAGATATTTCCTCTCTCTGAAATTAAAATTTACCTATATAATACTAATAAATAGAATTAGTAAATAGTAAAAATAGAATCTGCTATCTTCCCTCTTTCTCTCTCTTTTCATTTATATTTTTTTATAATTTCCCTTTAGTTAGAGAATAATTAATAAAATATGTAAATTAGTAGAATTTCTCAGAAGATCTTTTAAAAACCTCAGTATAATAAATAATATAATTTCTTTAGAAGAAAGAATATTAATAAAACTGGAGTTTCTTCTTAATAGTAAAGTTTATAGTAAATAAAAAACTTTTAATTTTATTATAAAATATAATTCTAACTAAATTAATAACTAAATAGTATTAATTATAGTAATATATATATATATAATTATCTCTTTAGTAGAAACCTTCTAAACTCCTTTAAAACTAACTTTCAAAATTAGCTAGAAGATATATAAGCTATTATAAATAAATAAATACCTTAGTATTAATAGAATACTCTCCTTATCTATAATATTAAAGTTAATATAAAAAGTAAATAGATCTACTAAATCCTTATAAACTTAATAAAGTAAGATAAGTTTATTTTATAGACTAAGGAAGAAATTTAGAAAATAGTTATAAAATTATAAAACTTTAAGATATTTATTAATAACTAATTAAGTTTCTTTAATAATATTACTTTTACCTAGTGAATATATTTTATAATCTAGAAGTAATAATAAAAAGTAACTTATTAAAACTTTATAAAACTTAATATTTATCTAGCTACCTTAAGGAACTAATTCTAAAAAGTATCTCAGTAAATAGAGAGATCTATAATTTATCTACTATTATTAGTAATAAATATTACTTCTTAATAATAAAGATAACTTAAATAATAAAGTTTTTGAGATTAATAAGAATAACCTCCTTATAACTAAGACTAATAATATAAACTTTCTACTTCACTCTCTATAGTATCTCTCCTATATATTAACCTTATAAATAATTACTAAGAGACTAAATTTCTCCGTATTAATATACTAATAGTTAAGAATATAACTAATTTTATAAAAATATATAACTTTAAGATAAAGTATAGAGAAGCTTTTTATAATATCTTTAAATTAAAGATCTATATTTTTAGAAATTACTATCTAAAGTTAGATATATCTAACTATATATAAGCTAAAGTCTTTTTAATTATACTAAAAGATTAAGCTTTTAAATACTCTTTTAACTACTTTAGTTATCTCCTTAATCTCCTAACGTTTTATAATATAATATACTATATTAAAAACTACTTTATAAATAATAAGAGTTAATAAATCTATCTTACTAACTAACGTAATATAATATTTAGAAATATTATTACTAATAATTTAGATAAGATAAGAAAGAAAGTATTTAAGATCTTTTTTACTAAGCTAATATATATTTAATAAACTTTCTCTCTTAAATCATATACTAATTTTAGCCTCTAAAACTACCTCTTAAGTATATACTGAGGAGTATTAGAATACTAATTAATCCTCTTTAATCTCGCAGTAATATACCAGAAAGTTTATAACTAACTATAATCTATAGTTAGTATTACTATAAATTTTCATTCTATAATATCTTAATATATACTTAAGAATACTAATAATCCTAAGGAATCCTTATTAATTAATATAGATTAATATTAAACTAACTAGATATATAACTTACTTTAAAACTGTGATGAACAAATGGCACGGTATACGGTCTGAATGTAGGTTGTTGAAAGGTATGATCTA